>QLTV01002702.1:5620112-5633771 GCA_003457575.1 Thermophis baileyi
ATGATAAAGAAGAATCAGAAGATTATAAGATATGGGATGATTGGTATAAATGGTTAGATGACAGATGTATAGATTAAGAAAGACTAATTTTAAAGAAGGTACAGAAGTAAGAAAGGTGCTAAGATAATGTAGAAATGGAATCAACATATAAGAAATGAAAGTATTATTGTGTAAAGTAAATAGAAATATATATAAGTAAATCGCAAAAGAGGGACAAATGGATGTAACATGGATGTAAAACGACATGGGATAATTGTCAAAAAGTAGATTGTAAAAATCTTTTTTAGAAAATGTTTAATAAAAATTATTTTAAAAAAAGAAAGAAATAAAGTTTTAACGTACAGTGGGTTTGACAATGTGTTTTTCCCCCTTTATTATAATGCTTAAGTAATTCCCAAAGCTTGTAAAATATTGAAAGAATATTTGAAAGTATTTCTGTTAAGAGGAAGTTAAAAAAAAGATGTATCAGAATTTGTTGATTTTACAAATATTTTTAAAGAAAAAGTTAGTTTTAAAATGGATGTTAAAAAAAGGTTTTTTTCCTTTAAGTTTAAAGAGTACAGTGAGTTTTGCTAATATAAATGATGATAATCTATAAAGATTAATAAGAGCAGATAGAAATATATATTATTTTCTACAGCAAAGAAAAAAAGTAGAGATGATTAAATTGATTCCTTTATTCAAAGAAAATAATATATCTACCATATTTTTCAGAGTATAAGACGCTCCGGAGTATAAGACGCACATTAGTTTTTGGGGAGGAAAACAAGGAAAAAAAATTCTGCTTCTGCCTACCAGCATCCATCGGTATTCATCTGGCTAGCGTACTTGCAGCAAACAGCAAAGAGCCTGGTCAGCTTCAGCACGGCCTGATTTAGCACGACCAGCTGATTGGCAGTTGGATCTGCCTCCCAGAATGCCGCCAATCAGCTGTTCCAGGCTGCGGGGATACCGCCAATCAGCTGTTCCATACCGCCAATCAGCTGTTCCAGACTGCGGGAATCGCCACAGCCCATCGCCACCTCCGCACATTGCGTTTTTTGCCTCCGCGGGTTGCGTTTTTGGCCTCCGCGTGTTGCATTTTCAGCCTCCGCACGCTCCATTTTAGACCCGTTCCAGGCTGTGGGGATCGCCAAAGCACATCGCCACCGATTGCCGCCTCTGCATGTCACATTTTCGGCCTCCGCATGCCCCATTTTTGGCCTCCCACACGTCACATTTTCGACCGGTTCCAGGCGGCGGGGACCGGCACGCGACACGCAGAGGCCGAAAATGGCCAAAGAGTAGGGGCCAGCGGGTGGGCGGGGCTTCAGCAACATTCGGTGTATAAGATGCACCTCAATTTTCACCCACTTTTGGGGGGGGAAGTGCTTCTTATACTCTGAAAAATATGGTAATTTTGTTTTTAATTGGAAACCGCTTCTAGATTTTGTACTTATGATGGAAAATGAAATTTTGGGCTTGCTAATTAGATAGCTTTGTTGTTATAGAAATGGCTAGTATATATTATTGTATAAAAGTAAAAAGTTGAGGTTATGATGTTATTATTTTCTACTGTGCTAAAGAAAGTTGAAAATCAACACCTTTTGTTCTTTTTCCCTTTTTTACCCCACTGTCTCTTTTTCCCTTTTCCTGTCCCCTAGTTCTCATTATTTTTATCTTCCTTTGTATTTTATATTCTGATAAACTAATTAAAAGTTTGAACCCCACCCCCACCCCCCAAAAATAGCCCAGATTTCTCTCCAAGTCCTAGCAGAATATATTTTATTTTCTGCTTTGGCACACCCAAAAAATGTTTTTACCAAGTTTTAAAACAAACTCATGGCAATGCTGAAGACCATTATATAGACTGTGAGGGTTCCCTCTGTGACATCAAAGTTCCAGGTTTGCTCATTGACATCCTAGTCCAGGCAGCTCTTCAACTTCAATAGTGTTGTGTAATTTCCTTTGTGGCAACAGGTGTTTCCTTCAAAACTGTTGTTCAATACTTACTCAACAAAGAAGAACAACACATTTTGGCTTCATTCTACTAAACCTAAATTACATTTTGCTAAATATACGTTATGTCTATAAACATTATGGTCCAGAAACATAAACGTGATACTACAAATAAAACTATTCCCCTAAACTACGCTGAAAATGTTACCTACCCTGGTTAATGAAACGTTCGGACACCAATCCACAAGTCGGAGAACGAACCTTCACCCTCATCCTACACCCGAGTTACAGGTATTCACCACTATTGCAATACTATTTCTTTTCTTCTTTTCCCTTTTTTGGGGGAAAAAAAAGTCCTATTTCCTCCCCTTTTTGTTTTTTCCCTTCCAAACATCAGATCTCTAGTGCTTGATCTCAGCAATCAAGAAAAAAAAATCAGTCTTCTGAGAATAGTTTGATTACAACTGTATATTGTTCTGATTATTTTGCCAGAATTATGGAGCATATCATGTCATCTTCCCTAGTCTCCAGGTTTCCTCTTTCCCTCTTGATGAAGCATGAAAATCAGGAACAGGCTCTTGTCGTACAATACCAAACAGCTGAAAGTTAAAACACTCTGGTGCTTACTTACCACTCCTTGAAGGCTTGGAGGGATCAGGCCACAGTATACTGGGATGAAAGTGCTGCAGACACATGCCTGGGGGAGAGATGGGAAAACACCATGTAAAATAAATATACTCACTAGAGAAGCCTGCAGTATTTGCAGAAGATAAATCCAGGCAGAGCATGAAGAAAGAAAGGAGAACTTCCATGACAAGAGTAGGTCATATCAGCTCTACTGGTTCCTGGGAGATAGGCATTTATGGCTTCATGTTGAAAGCTCCTAGAAAGCCCCACAGTTACAACTTGCCTGGACAAGCTCTTCTTTGGAGTTGAACTCGGATAATATGACATTTTCTCCATCCGAAACCCGGGTTAATGAAATGCCCAAACGTCCGCTGGCCACCTCATGTGCATTGCTTGATAAGGTTTTATATAAGCAGGCACGGATGATTTTCACCAGGTTGAAGGACGGGTGTAAAGGGCCAAGAAACCTCTTCCGGGCCTCTTTGGAGACGTGGATGATATTTGCTCCAGCATCACCTAGTATGAAGAAAACAATATAGATTTTAAATGATTAGGGATAAGGGTACAATAGATAAAGTTTTAATTGAAGAACAGTTTATTCTCATTTTTATTCTTAAATTGTTGGATTAATATCCCACTTTTTTCTACCATTTCAAGGTAACTTACTTAAACTTAAAATGATTTTCTTCATTTTAACAATGACTCTGCAGCGAAGATTGGACTAAGAGATGGTGACCACCAAAGTCTCCCAGTGAGTTTCCAGGCTTGAGAGTGAATTTGACGTGGAACTCCCCAGTCCTAACCCAACTCCTTAACTATTAAATGGCACTGGTTCTACATCCACTGAACCATGGAATTAATGTAGAAACTGAGATTTGCTCATCACATAGAACCAACATCAGTTATGGCTTAGCATGTTGTGTGAAGCAGGCCATGGATTGTAACCATCCATTATCAGAGTCACCATTTGGTAAATTTATTTTATTGCAATTGAAGAGTTCCTGGTTCCTGAATAATTGTATATCATAAACAGTTAAAGAGGTATCTAGGCAGCGCTGATCAACATCCCAAAAGTTATATATTTAATATAACACACATGCATCCAGACTACATGTTTTTTATATTTTAATCTCTTGATTTAAAAATTAGATACCTTAATCTAGGTCAGCGGTTCTCAACCTGTGGGTCGCGACCCCTTTGGGGGTCGAACGACCCTTTCACAGGGGTCGCCTAAGCGCGCACTAGCCCACCATCTTGGTGACTGGCAACGCGCACGCGCAGGGAGGGGGCGGGGGTCGCAGCATTAGGAAGGTTGAGAACCACTGATCTAGGTGGACATTTATAGTCTTCACTAAGATTTAAAAAGAAATTAAATTAAGTAATGCTTAAGTTTTCTAAGGCATACCTTTGAAGTTTTCAAAAGCATTCTTTATTTGATAGAATCCTTTCTAAAGCTAAAGTTATGCTCTCAGGCTCCCTCACCATAAAATGTGGCCCAAATATTGATAGAATATTAAAATTATAAATATAGCATTCATAACTTTCTAAGGATTGTTTATTTAATCTATAAAATACTTAACAGGAAGCAGATTACATTCTCTTTTATCCAAAATAGACATCTATCCTCAATCATGGTAGATTCCATTCTGCTCATAGTTTTTGGCACCAAGAGCATAAGAGTGTTGTTTATGGTTCTACATTATACACAAGAAAAACTATCTAGCACATGTTAATTGAACATGACATAAATTAAACAGCTAAATAAACTGCTTTGGGGGAAACAGCAAGGAATATGGTTTCCCTAAGTATACATTACTTGTCAAGTTTTCCATCTTGAGCTTGGGAGTACATCACAGATTTGACACCACTGAACAAATCTTCTAACCCATTGACAATGTGTTAACTATTAAACACAGCACTGTTTTCAGGACAACTGTTGTTGTGCTGCCCAAAGTTCTCTTTATCAGCCATCTCTGAGCTGGGAAAATTATCTCATTGCTAGTCGACCTTTTCCCCTAAGACCAAAGTTGTTTACCTTATACTGTGTTTCCTGCTCATCATAAAAAATATACTCAGGGTTAAACAGAGCTCAACTGACTGTGTTATAATAAGTTATGCTATTTTTTTTCTTTATTGGTAGCCAACTTTCCCAAGACACATGCCTTTCAATCAAATACCATCCCTAATAGTCAGCACAGTCACCTGATTGAAAGACACATGCCTTTCAATCAAATACCATCCCTAATACGGTAGTCAGCAACAGTCACTTTATGCAGTTTTATTTGGGGTTTTGTGCTTTCAAGTTAGTTTTGACTCCTGACAACCATTTGGACAAGTCCACGTACAGTGAAGTTTTGAATTTTCAATATTTCTGCATACATGGGAACTAAAATGTGGTTTGTTCTCCACACAAGTCCTAAAACTAGATAAAGAGTTAACCCAATTAAACAAATTAACGTCAAGAAAATGGTCCAAAGTTATATATTTGTGTATTGTAAAAGTACATGAATCTCTAGGATTATCAGTTTATTTGAAGGGGAAATTAAAGACAGCTGTTTCAGTCAATGGGACTGGAAGATTGAGTGCGCAAAACCCTGTTCGCCCACAAGCAATAGGAACCATGTCCCTCTCTTAAGTCACACTGGTGATGTGTAATCAGCAAGGGCATTCAACAAGTGTTAGCTTTCCAAAGGAAGAAAAGCTGCATATGTATAGCTATATATATGTGAAGATTTCCTGGGTACAGACCAGTGGTGAAATCCATTTTTTTTTACTACCGGTTCTGTGGGCGTGGCTTGGTGGGCGTGGTGTGGCTTGGTGGGTGTGGCTTGGTGGGCGTGGCAGGGGAAGGATACTGCAAAATCCCCATTCCCACCCCACTCCAGGGGAAGGATACTGCAAAACCAGCAGGTTCTGACAGGTTCTGGAGAACCGGTAGCAGAAATTTTGAGTAGTTCGGAGAACCGGCAAATACCACCTCTGGCTGGCCCCAGAGTGGGGTGGGAATGGAGATTTTGCAATATCCTTCCCCTGGATTGGGGTGGGAATGGGGAATTTCACCCCTGGTACAGACCTTCTCATTCAATGATGTGACTGTCATATGCTGAATCAAGCACTGTCAGTATGCTTTGAAGGGGTAGGGGTCACCTTATGGTTTTCATGGTAAGAACTAACACCTCAGTTCATCCCAGGAAGAACCAAGGTACTTCTCAGAACACACAAATCTTGCCTTTTAAACTTCAGGTTCTAGTTTAGCTATATAAATTCTAAATTTCCAATTCTAAATATGGGCCATCAATTCTATTGCTTGTTTCACTCTGTTTCTCATTGGTTCCAGCAAATTTCAAAAGAGCTTGAAATTAGGAGAAGGAAAGTTTCCATGTGTACTCAAAAATGACTCACCATTTAACCCCACACAATAATGATATTGCAGCATCCTTTTTCAACAACAAAACCTGTTTCTTTGTTTTCTGAAATGGAAACTAGCAGCAATTTTTTTCATGAATCTCCGCAAAAGAGATTAAAATTAAATTAAAAGAGAATGTTTAAACTGGGATAGTTGTTGAACAAAACTTAATGGCACAGCTTTTTATTATCAAGGGTTCTAGAAGTACATTTATAGAAATCAGAAAGCAATTGCTTCATTCTTGGCCTCCCCTTTAAACTGGAGTGGGTCAGAGGCCTGATGGTAGAAAAACAAGGAAACACCCATTTTCTCATTTCCTCTGGGGTACTTAGCTAAAAATCTTGCTGAAGTTTGTGTCCACAGAACTTTCTTCTAACAGCCTTCTGGGTCTTCCATGTGGTTTTTCACAAACTGTAGATGTTCTTTATGGGAGCAATGACTTTTTCTTTGCCATCCTGTCATGCACACCATTGTTGTTCAGTGTTTTCCTGATGGTAATCCTATGAACACTGACATTTGTCAATGCAAGAGAGGTCTCTAGTTCCTTGGATAATAACCTGGGGTTCTTTGAAACTTTATACACCTTGCTCTTGGTATAATTTCTTCTGGGGAGGATAACATTGGTGTTGAATTGACTCTATTTGTACACAATCTGCCTGATAATGGACTGGTGGAGTCCAAACACTTTGGCAATAATTTTGTAACCTGGTGAGCATTTTTCAGAAATCTCTTTGTTTGAGCTTCCATATGCTTCTACATGCCCATGTGGTGAAGGACAGACTTTGATAATGAATAGTCAGAATTCTATTTTTTAAATATGACAGGACCTCCCACAGTCACACCTGATTATCATCCCAATGAAGCACTCAAATTCTCCCTTCAAATAAACTGATAATCCCAGAGCTTCACACATTTTGCCCTACATTAATAGGTAATTTTGGATAATTTTCCTCAATAAATGAACAAGTATAATGTTTTTGACTCATATGTTTAATTGGGTTCTCTTTATCTAGATTTAGCATGTGTGGAGAACACATAATATTTTTAGGCCATGCTTATGCAGAGATATTGAAGATTCAAAATGGTTCACACATTTCTAAGCACCACTGTGTGTCCAGGATACCAATGGTCAACTGACTTCTTCATTTTCAATCTATCAAATCATATTGCTTATAATGCATGCATAAATGTATTTACTGAGAGCTGGGTCATATACATGAAGATAACTAAATAAATACTGGATTATTTGGGTAAAGCTGTATGCAACATCTGAATGCACCTGAACGACATGTGTCATAGTTAAACAGTCCAACCTATATACGGTAGCCAATTTACACTTTTAATAGTTGGATTGCTGGGATGTAACACAAACCTATCATCAAATTAAGAGAAGTCAGAAAAGAAAATGAACAGCTTCTCTTCACTGAATATGCTGAAGGGAGCATGGCTTGGCAAAACAATAAAAGATGCTTCAGTTATTGAAAGCACATCATCCTGTAACCTTGGCTAGTGCCAAAATAGCTTTAGAAATTAGACAGATATAGATTGAACTTCACACTTCCTAGAAGAGAGCCCAATTTTGATGTCCTGCCAAAAGGGGATTGGATTTATTTAGATAGATCCAAAGAGAACAACAGAGCTGAAGATAACTCAACATGCCTAGTAACCTTGGAAAATGTCATCTATGTACATACACACACAAACCTTTGATCATCAGCTCAGCAAGCTGAGATATGAGAATGCCAGAGAGGATTATCAATGAAAGTTAAAGAGGTCAAAAATATGGTGGAGCAGGAGGAACCTAGTATTAAAAAAAATCTTGATAAGTATCCCTAATATTTTAATTAGCTCACATTTCACGTGGACCACTTTTAAAAACATACAGTTTTGTATTTACCTAATCATTCTTCTTCCCAATGTTATGGGGCATCATCTCTATATTTGTTTGTTTGTTCCAACAACAGGAGAGATAACCTTGGTTCTCACAGATTCTTTTCTCCTCTTTCATACTCCCTGTCCTACTCAGATGGTCTAATCTAAAATCTTTTAATTTTTTATATTTATATTACACCTTGTTTTTATAAACAACTCAAGGTAATAAACATATGTAATACTACTTCCTCCTCCTATTTGCCTCACAGCAAAAACTCTTTGAGGTGAGTCGGGCTGAGAGAGATGTGACCAGCCCAAGGCCACCCAGCTGGTTTTCATGGCTAAGGTGGGACTACAACTCACAGTCTCCCAGTTTCTAGCCTGGTGTTTTAACCACTAGACCAAACTTGCTCAACTTTTTACAATTTCCTGAGAAATCAGAAGAAAGATGTTGAATCTGAAGCACCCAGAAGCTCCTGGGTCAATTTGATCCAAAACAATATTTTGGCAATATTTGGAAAACAAAAGAATTAAAATATCATCATACACATATTAAATTTATCTGAGTAACCACTGACAATACACATTTTGGAATCTATAACTCTTCTTGGAAATGTTCCACTGCAGAGTAAAGGGTGCCACTTCAAGCCAAGGACATTCCAGCTTCACTTGGAATTCCAAGATGTCTTTCACAGAGGACATTTAATCATATGAAGCTTTAATCAGTCCAACAGGAATATAACATTGTATTTTGTTTGCGCGAGTTTGTGCAAGTTGGAAGAATAGTTTCCAACTCCATCTCCTTGAGTACAGGTTCCCCAGAGGGCTGTGTCTAAGTCCGCTACTGTTCACCTTGATGACCCACGACTTCTGTGCCAAATCTGCTACGAATCATTGTGAAGTACGCGGATGACACGGCAGTGGTGGGTCTTATCCAGGACAACAACGAAGATGCTTATAGGGAAGAGGTGAAGGCTCTGGTGGACTGATGCAATAAAAGTAACCTGTTTCTAAATGTTAATAAAACAAAGGAGATCATTGTAGATTTTAGAAAAAGCCGGCATAGTCATACTCCACTCAGTATCAAGGATGCAGCTGTAGAGGTGGTCAACAGTATTAAGTATCTGGGGGTGCAGCTAACTAACAATCTGCATTGGTCTCTCCACATGTCATCCTTAGTGAAGCGTGGAAACCAGCATCTGCATTTTCTGCGTTGGATGAAGAGAGCACTCCCTCTTTCTCCTTCTGTTCTGGCCACTTTTTACAGAGGCACAATTGAGAGCGTTTTAACAAACTGCATCACTGTTTGGTTTGGTAGCAGCAGTGCCTCAGATAGAAAGTCCATACAGAGAGTGGTAAGGACAGCCGAGAAGATTGTAGGAAGCTCGCTTCCTTTTATTCAGGATACTGCTTATAAGAGCAATGTGAAGAAAATAGAAAATAAATCTTTTTTTTTTTTTGTCCTTTAAAAAATAAAGCTTTGAGATAATCAGATCCTGACATTACTGAATAATGATGCTTTGCAGAGCTACAAGGGTTATTATATAAGTTTTAAAAATGGACAGTCCAGGGAACAAACATGTGGTTGGTTTAGAAAAGCCTCGTGCTGCAGAGAATGTCTGGTCTAATATTAGCCTAAGACATGCACATGATTCCAGCCAAATTCTCAACTGATTATCCGATTGCCCAATGTGATGTTGTATACTAGGGATGTAATGCAAGGAGAAGCCATTATATAAATTACCGTATTTCTCAACACAAAAGTTTTATGCCACTTTTCATAACTCATCATGCTTCACAACCAGGAGCACCGAACAGTCCAGGAACCATTCGCAAACAATGTGAATTTTGCAAATTCCTGACCTGTTCTTTTTCTAAAATATCATCTGACCTTCCCAAGTTGGTTGTGTCATCTTATTCCAACAAGATGTGCCAGGGCTATCCTAAATTACTTGATGACCCTTCTCTGCACTATTTAGCAATCTGTTTAACATTATATCCTTCCTCTTTTCACATACCTCACATTTGTTCTAATTATCTCTTTCATAACCCAGTCTTTGTTTTCACTGAACTGTTCCCTCTGCTTCTGCAATAGCAAAAGGCAACGACAGAAAAAATAAGAGTGCCAGTGACGTACACAACATCGACCAAAGCACAGCTTGGAAATAATGTCTGCAGGATGTACCCCAAAGGCAAAGAGATTGGCTTCTCCCAGGAGAAGTGAGGGGAAGATTTCATTTAAAACCCTTTCCTAACCCAGTAGCTCGTGTCCCCATGCAAGTCCTTGCTAATCTGAAATTATAAATTTAGCAGAGGAGAAGATACTGTCCTTGAAAAGGGTAGGCAAAGCCCACTGAAATTATTAAAACCTAAAAGAGGTAAATGATCACAATTTGTTTTAAAGGCTCATCAGCCAATAAGAATTTGAGAGTGGGAAGTGGGATGAAGCAAGGTATTACACACAGGCATAGAAAGGTACTACCAGGAGTATGACACAATCGTTCATTGTGTGATTTGACACAAATTCTTAACATTGTGTGATTTCTTCTCATAATGCACCATTAAAATGTTCCCAAGTAATTGGCTGCAGCAGATGTTTGTTCTGTAAGCAAGAAATATATAATTGCTGCTAATATTTGTACCCAGAAATGTTTTGACCAGCACCTAGAATTATTAATGTAGTAATGAAAACTACCATTAACCATTTATTTCATCATTTTAAAATGCATATGCTGCCTCTCTCACAATGACACATCATGGTGTACAATCAAGAAAAGAAGAAAATCAAAATCCAAACAATAAAGGTAAAAACAAGCACTGTATAAAACCAAAACAAAAATAAGTACCATACACGAGAGCCTGATGATAACAATACATTCCTGTCATCTATAATTCTGGCCAATGCACTGGAGAAGAGCTTAGTCTTTATGGCTCTATGGCCAACAAGGGTGGGGCCATCCAAACCTGGAGGAGGAGACCTCATTTCAAAGTATAGGTGCAGTAACAGAAAGGGACATCTCCTAGGTTTCGTTACATGGCACTGTGCCCTCAGAGATGTGCCCTCAAGCATGCCTACTTTGTGTGACTTTATAGAAAGATATGGGAAAAGGTGGCAATGCAAATAACCCAGTCTTGTGCTACATAGGCCATTATAAGTTGTATACCTGGAATTGCACCTGGAAGCCAGTACAGTTCATAAGGTAGCAACTTGCTTTGATGTACCAACACATACTAATTAATATCCCCACTGTTTCATTCTGGACTAGTTACATCTTCTGGATATCTTCAAAAACAATCCCATGTAAAGGGCATTGTAGAAATCCAAGTGGGAAGTGGTTGAGGCATGAGTAAATTATGAACAGGGCCTTCCTACCCAAAAATGGGAACCAAAGACATCCTGACCACAGCTGCCACTTGCTCTTCATGCAGGAGTGGACAGCCAAGGAGGATTTCCAAATTTTTGAGAAGGGGGTAAACTACCACTTCTTTCAGAGCCTGTAGAACCATGCCCCCCACTTTCAAAGACACCTTTTACTACCACACAGATCCAGCTACATGTTGCTCGTTGGAGGGGCATGAAACTAAAATACAGGTGGACAAGCTGACAGATCCCTGTCCACTCCCTCAAGGTCAAACTCTTCCCAGGTAACTATTATGCTAGATATGCCTACTTAACATCCAACTCAGAATGAATCTAAATGACCTTGTCCAGGAAGTGCCAAAAATAATCCTCACAGAGGTCTTGCTCTTTCAGTTTCCCCTTATCCAGGAGAGATAAAGGAGAGACCTTAAATAGTCACTGAATGGCAATTTGCAGACTCAATAACAGCAGAGAACATTTCATTGCTCTTATGCCAAAGAGCTCTTCAGGATGCACAGAGACAGTACACCCACACGCTTCCAATTCAATCTAAGGCTGTTATTGGCTGCCCATTCCAGGTATTGGCTAAGGTCTCAGTAGAATCCGAGCATACCTGAAGAATAACCACAAACTCGTTCTAAAATCCAAAATACACCTGTGGCAGACTAATCCAACAGGTCTTCCTTCCTGCAGGACGGGGTAGACAACTCCAGGATTAACAGTGAGTAATCTATCTATAACAAAGGTGTAATAGAAATATCCCCCAACTACAGATCACATTGCCACTGCCCCAAGACAAAAACCAGAACTGGCATGTTACCCCTTGCGTATGTCAGGTATTTGATTATCTAGGGCAGGTCCATATTTGCCATGGAGGCCACAAACAACTGGACTGCTTCCAATTCTATGCCCTAGGAAAGAAAAATTAAGTTTCCCAAGATCACAAGCTTGGAGAACTCTATTGCCAATCCAGCTATGGCATCCAGCACCTTAGACAGAAAAGCAGCTCTGCAACAGGCAGGTTGGTACAGTAGCAGCAATCCCGTCTGATCCCTTAGAACCAACTTCAAAAAGGGTCTTATATCCGTATCTGCAGAGCAGCAGTTCTGAAACTTCCAAAAGTTTTTTTGATACATTGGCTATACCCTGCCCATGTTTTGGTGTCACAACTGATGCCATACCTAAAACCCAGGTGGTCAAATTTCTGATACAAGCACCCTGTGATGACTCCTCCAGATGCTTCCCCAGATGTCATTTCAGAGGAGGATGAACCAGTCTCGGGCACTTCAGGAGGGGAATCGGTCAATGGCTCCAAGCAGCCGGCTGAGAGCGATTTGGCTGAAAGACAGCTGCAGCAGGACAGCCCTGAAGCTTCAGGTGGGGAAAGCACACAGCTGCAGCCAGTTATTGATGAGGATGAGGAACTGCCTTCTGCACCTGATCCAAGAATGCATACGGCAGAGAAAAGGCAGGAGCAGCAAAGGTTCAGCCTGATTACTCATGAGGGGGCAGCCTTGCCCCTCTTGATGGGATGCACCAGAAGTTGGCTATTTAGCACAGCAGACAGCTGGAGGAGTTGCTGGGGATGACATGTACATTTCCTAGCAATGTGTTTCCTGGTTGTTGTGATTCCAGACTTGCCTTTGGATCGTGCCTTGTGAACTCTGGATTTTTCTGGCTTCATGCACTCTCTTGTATTGTGGATTTAATTTTATCTAATGGATTTATCTGGTTTGGGAAACTTTCAAGTGCCTTGTGGACTCACTGGCCATTGCTTTGTGGACTAGCATTGATCTGCTTTTGGCTTGACTTAATTGGGACAGTTCTGGGTTTTTAGTGAAGGGAATTGCTGGGGAATATTAATAAGCCCACTAACCCACTGTTATGTGTATGAGTCAGACAGACAGCACACCCCCTCTTCTTTCCCTAATATCCCTAATCAAATCATAAATGATGGGGGATTTATTATAAGCCAACTTGACAGTGGGTAGTAGCAGCTAAGAACCTAAGGTCTTATGGATTGATGACCAGGCACTGGGGCAGAGAGAAAGACGAGGACTGGAACAAATGGTTAGCATTAAACACAGAAGCTACATTCCCTGAAAACACTCCATCCCCAGGCTCCTGACATATCTCCCTTTGCCCATCACTACCAAGATGTTGTTTCTTTCCCACTGGAAAGAAAATGAAGGGGAGGCAGTAAATACATTACTTCAGTACCAATTAGCTAGTTTTCCATTCTACTTTTCAAAGGAACCTGGAACAAGGGGAAGGCAAGCTAGGATAAGCATATAGATATAATAATATAATATAATGTAATAATTGGCAAATCCTATTCACTGGCTGTAATACTGCCGAAGACCATTATAACATTTTTTTGCTTGAAGTCAAAAGAGTCATTAAACTGTACGTAACACTAATAACCTCCAAAACAAGAAAAAAAAAATTACACATA
>QLTV01002702.1:5636030-5679761 GCA_003457575.1 Thermophis baileyi
ACAAAACTATATGCTACACTGTCCTACCTGTCAATCACTACTTCAGCTTCAACCGCAACAACACACGAGCTCACAATAGATACAACCTTAATGTAAACCGCTCCAAACTTGATTGCAAAAAATTCGACTTCAGCAACAGAGTGGTCAATGCCTGGAATTCTTTACCTGACTCTGTAGCTTCTTCCCCAAACCCCCAAAACTTTAACCTTAGACTGTCTATCGTTGACCTCACCCCATTCCTAAGAGGTCTGTAAGGGGTGTGCATAAGCGCACAAGCATGCCTACCGTCCCTGTCCTAATGTCCCGATGTATTCGTAACCATCTCATGTACTCATAACCATGCTTATACATCTTATGTATTCACAATCATGTTTATACTTTGTCTGTAATCATATATACGCTTGACAAAATAAATAAATAAAATAAATATAATAGAAACTACTGGCAGTTTTGCCTGTCCATCCATTCCCCAGGCTTCTCTTCTATCAGTTACAAGGATGAGATATTGTGCAGATTTCTCATCCAGAACAAGCCCCAGGAAAATAGTAAGAAGTGTATGGATATCCATGTTGACTCTAGATCAAGGCAGCTGAAGTCTAAAACATCCACGGGGCATCAGGCTGCAAAAGCAGCTACAGCAGCGGTTCTCAACCTGTGGGTCGCGACCCCTTTGGGGGTCGAACGACCATTTCACAGGGGTCGCCGCGCGCGTTAGCCCGCCATTTTGGTGCCACCGTCACTACAGAGTGAAAAGGTCCCGGTTCGGCCGTGATTGCGGGTCGCCGGACAGCTGGTAGCCTGGACGCCGCCATTTGGGTTCTTCTACCCTCTGCGCATGCGCAGAATGCTTTGCGCATGCGCAGAGGGTAAAAGACCCCAAATAGTGGCATCCGGGTGGGTGGGCGGCGCCTCGCGCTACCTTGGTGACCGGCTCTACGGTGACGCGGGGGGTCGCGGGGGGGTCGCGGCATTAGAAAGGTTGAGAACCACTGAGCTACAGGATTATGTAGATAGATTTTCACATTAAATAGGTTTTTGCTCAGCATGATGAATCAATATCTTTGACAATGTAAAGATTCATTTGAGTTGAACTCAAGTCCTGATGATTTCATGGATGCATCCCTGTATTGTAATTGCCTAGAATGGGATGTCTTCTAGGATGGTTTTTAACTTCAAGTGCTAGGAAAAGATGCCCTACGGATCTCAACCACCTAAAAATCATATGACTGAAGTTTTTAAGCTCCATGGACTGACAGTGCCATGATTCCAGAATCTAGAATAAAGTCCAGAATAATCAACACATTAAGTAAGAGATAAAGGTTTTTGCCTTCCTTGCTATTTAAATTAGCCAGCTAGTTCTTTATCACTCTTAAGGTTACTAGGTTAAAATGCAGTGGGTACACTACTCAATTAAATGGAGTGCGCATGCACACGCTCGCCCGCTGCTCGCGCAAGTGGAGATGTGCGTGTGCCTGCCACTTCCATGGCCTGGTTCCAAATGGCTCAAGGCCCAATAGTAGGCCGCGGCCTGTTCTAGGAGAAGGCAGCAATAATTGGCAGGGTAGGATATAGCCCCCGTCCCCAAGAATCTCATAGATCAGGGGTCCCCAAACCTTGGGTCACAGACCACTACTAGTCTGAGGCCTGTTAGGTACCTGGCCACAGCGGGAGAGTCAGCAAAGCTTCATCTGTATTTGCAGCCATTCCCCAGCACTAGCATCACCGCCTCAACTGCACCTCAGATCATCAGACATTAGATTCTCGTAGAAGTGCAAATCCTGCTGTAAATTGTGCATGCAAGGGATGTAGATTGCACGTTTCCCCCCTCCCCCGTTCGTGGAAAAATTGTCTTCCATGAAATTGGTCCCTGATGCCAAAAAGGTTGGGGACCACTGCCATAGAACATTGGGGCAACTGCAGTAGGATCAGACCAATGTTCAATCTGGCCCCGCAAACAAGTTCTTGGGCTTTAAAAAAGAGATGAATGTGCCTTCTGCAAGTACTTTAGTTGTGGGAACTTACGTTTCTAGTGGAAAAAGAGAATAAATCTGACATCCCACCTCATGTCTAGGTCAACAAAGGTAATTTTATCATCAGGAATCTGAACCTCCATAGAAAGACCTGCCTCAATCTGGAAAAAAAATGAACTAAACAAAAACCATTCTAAGCGGGGGGGGGGGGGGAGAAACAACACCCAACACCAAACGAGAAAAAAAACAACAAAAAAACACACGCCACGGCCGGGGGGGGGGGGGGGAGAAGCGCATAACTTGATACTTGAGAAAAAAATCTCCCTTTACAGGAGCTGATTCCTACTTCATTGTTTTAAAAGGATGTGTCTCTGTTGCTGTGGTCAAATAGTATGGGATGGTCTAAATTGTTCTTGTTTTAAAGTTTTCTCCCTTGAGATTTTCCTGTGCTCTTCAAGCCCATAAGCCAGGGAAGAAGGCGATGGGAGAATGTTCTTTTCTTTTCTAATACAGAAAAAAAACAGAGGTTGGGAGGCTGCGGCATATACAACTCTTTGTAAATCCAACATGCAGATTGCCTTTGTTATGTAGAGTGTTATTTTTAAATAAAAAAATAACCCTGTGCAAATATTCCTCTATGCAAAGATAGAGTTCTATGAAAGAGAGTTCTTAGAAAGCCTGGCCCAGAGCCATCTTTGCATTTCTTTGTTCCCACAGAAACTAACCCAAATGTTATCTGGGCAAAGCAACTTCAGCCTAGCAAGGGATTTCAAGAATTATATGCTATCTGCAAATGAGTTAATATCTGGGGAAAAGAAATAAGATGCAACCGAGCATGTCTGACAAACTGACGAGCATGTCTGACAAACTGACAGCTTCCACGGTGCAGCATCTGTAAGGTGTTGGCCTTGAAACTAGGCCTAGAATTCACCTAGTCCCACTTTAGGCAAGAAAGCCAGCTGGCCAGTCCTTCTTCTCTCTCAGCTCAACCCACCTCACAGGGTTGTTGTTGTGGTGTGTAAAATTCCTCTGTCACACACAAATGCACACATACAACGTAACATTTCTACTTAGAACTGTTGTGAATAACTTCATCTTTTTTTTTCCTATTTTTCTCCATCATTTTTTTTGTTCCTTTTTCATTGTTTTTTTCTTACTTTATATTAGTTTGCATTAGTTTTTATCTTCTTGTTTAAAAGTTACAAAAAATATATATACCAACAAATACAGTGTAACATTTTACGCATCTAAATAAGTGGATGCAGTTAGAACAGGGATTCTCAAACTAAATCATTACTGACCTCCAAGGTTGACTATCCAAAGGGTTGATAAATGTCTGGGGGTCAACAGGTCAATAAATAATGTAAAATTGACTGGAGTTAATTAATCTTTGGGGACCTTATAGTGCTCCATGGCAGTCCCTAGTCCTGAAGGTGAGATGAGTGGCAAGATAGTCTACCCAGGGTTAGTACACCTGTGAGAGTGGCCTTGAATTGTCTCTATCATCTCTGTGTTACTGGCCTCATTTACCAGCATGTTTTACCTGCATGTTTTACACTGAGACCTTTCAAAAAAAACCCCCACCTTTTCTCTATCATCTCCCCTGTCTTAGGAAGGATATACATACCGTGTAGTATTCCTGTTCATCTCCCATCTGACCAATCTCCAACCAAGTATCAGTACCCTTGTGTATGGTCATCAGATGCATCCTTCCCATTAATTATATCATCCAGTTCAATAAAAACAATGTTAAATCTTGTATTTTTCAAATTTTATAAACCACCAATTTTCCTGAAGTCATTGTTACCCATTATTGTATTCTTTCTGTTATTATTCATAGTACTATTGGTGAAAGTCTTATTTTATTTTCGTATAATAAATATTTGAAGGTCAATGAACAATCTGAAACTTCATGAAGCAGTCAATGAGTTTGGAACAAAGCCCCAGAGTTAGAGCCACACAACTTCTTTTCAGTACAATAGACTAAAACCACTGTAACACCAAACATTGCAACACCTGTAATGCACTATTGCTCTTTGGGATGAGAACATGTTGCACTAAGTCATGTTTTGCTTAATCATAGCTCAATAAGCTATAACTTATGAGCTTTGTAGTAATGCCATAACGAATAGTTTGCTCTTCTCAAAACAAATCACAGTAGTGATGGCTATCTGTTGCAATCAGGCTGTTGAAAAGGCCAGAATGACCAAAGACATGTAACAAGAAGGTTTAATCATGCCTGTGTATAAGGCAGCAGTTAAATGACATAGGCATAAAGGACACTTGAGGAAATACTGATGTCTGAAGCCCTGATTTAATGCTTCTTAGGTTGTCCATGTGCCCAAGCCACAAGGATTTTATCACTGAAAAAATCAGGGTAGCCTTGGAGCAAGCTGAAATGGTCTAGACCAGAGGTGGTATTTAGCAGGTTCTGACCAGTTCTGGAGAACCGGTAGCAGAAATTTTGAGTAGTTCGGAGAACTGGTAAATACCACCTCTGACTGGCCCTGCCCCAATCTATTCTCTGCCTGCCGAGTCCCAGCTGATCAGGAGGAAATGGGGATTTTGCAGTAACCTTCCCCTGGAGTGGGGAGGGAATGGAGATTTTACAGTATCCTTCCCCTGCTACGCCCACCAAGCCATGCCCACCAAGCCACGCCCACAGAACCAGTAGTAAAAAAAAATTGAATCCCACCACTCTAGACCTATATGGATGGGAGAGGTGGAACATTTTAGTTATTCATTCTACATTATGATTTTGCAACTAGCATTATTGCATGAAAAAGAGAACTCAGCGAATATAAACCAAGACATTCACAGTTCCAGTTTGTCATACCGCCCTTTTCCTTTTGGTTTGGATTTGCTGCCTTCTGTGAACACAGGGTAACCAAAATATTTGTTATGATGCAAGACAATATATTTGTTGGGGAAAAAAGAACAACTAAAATAATCTAAATCATTGGCCTCTTTCATCATAAAAATACTTGAAGATTCCTTAACAAAGTCACCAACAATGTTTCATCAACCCAAGGTAGAAATCCCAGTGGAATATTATATTTCAATCCTTATTGAGTTTGTTTTTTAAAGATCAGGTTTTAGTCTACACAATAGCAAATGCCATGAAATAACTAAAGCATAATCCAGCCACACAAAGTGAATATTCAAGTTTGGTTCTTATTTTAAAAGGAAAGTTACATTCAGGGCATCTTTAAATGAAAAGATAGAGTAGTAACTACATAAACAGTAGTTTCTAAATCAATGGATACAGTAGTTCTGCACTGTTTTTATTCTTATTACTTTATAAGTAACTCAAGATTGTGAACATACATAACACTCCTTCCTTCTCCTATTTTCCCCACAACAGCCACCATGTGAATGACTGGCCTGAAATCACCAGCTGACTTTCATGCCTAAGGCAGGACTAAAACTCCTGGTTTCTAGGCCAACACAACACACCAAACTGGCTCTCTGGATTGATCGTATCCTTCAAATACCTGAAAGGATGTTACACAGAAGGTCAGGACCTATTCTTTACACTCCAAAGTGCGGGACACAGAATAATGGATGTAAAGAAAGCAATTTGCAATTGACTGCTAGAGAAATGTCCTATCATAAGAACAACTGAATAACAAATACTGATAGAATTTAAAGTATTGCAGAATCTAATTTCCTACAAAACATTGCGGTCTCATATAAACAGAGTGCCAAGACCAATAATGTGACTCACACATTTCTGGGAAATGCCAAGATTGACAGCAATTTCCCTTTCAATGATCTCCAACTGTCTTTAGTCAGTTCATCCACTTTTGTCATGTGAAACTCATCGGTTGCTGTCAGAGATCATCCATTTTCTTCTTGAGTCACACAAATCCACCCTTCAGAGTTTACAATCTGTATATTTTTGGCTCAGCGATGTACAGTAATCCTATCAGCACAATCATCATCAATTTGTAGGTGAATTTGAACTGGAGGAATTTCTTCACCAGTTAAAAAAAGTCAATTATGGTGCATTGTTTAAAAGACACTGACAAGTACTCACTGGAGGCTTTAATTTCACAAACAGTAAAAACATGTTTTCTCATAGCAACTTTCTGTCAACTGAAGCGAAAGAAATGCTAAAGAATATGTCAGAGCTCTAAAGCATTTGTGGGTAACCTATAATATTGGAAGCATTCATTCAACCCTCAGATGAAAGCATCCGAATAATAGCTACACAAAAATAATCAGGAAGCTCAACTCTTAAGAGTTCATTATGAACAAACAGTAGCCAGTCAAGAAAAAGTGTCTAATGAGTTTAATTAGCTTTTCACACTGTCCTAATTTATACAAGATACAATACCCTACTGTTGGATTGTATTTGGCTAAGAGTGATACAGAAATTTCTTATAATGAGACATTTATGCAAATCAGTTAATGTTACCTTGGCCAGTTCTTTTATTCTAAGGGCTAATAATTGCGATTCAAACTTTGGATGGCTTCAGATATTGTGTTAAAAATTCTTTTAACAATGGTTTATTGAATAAGCTACAATGCCTGAGTTTACATAATGTCGTGCTTATTTATTTAACAATATTGCTAGACTGCCCCACTCCAAACAGATTGTGGGCAGCAACTAAAACAATAATACAATTAAAATGAACAAATATTACAATTAAAAAATCTACCAAAACCAAGCACCATGAGATTCCCTATTCAGGGACTTCCTTATGAAAAGTAGATCTGCACATCTATTGGGAAGGAGGGAAAGAGGAAGCTACTACTGAGAAGTACACCCTATGTCAGTGTTTGTCAATCTTGGCAACTTTAAGATATGTGGACTTCAACTCCCAGAATTCCCAAGCCAGCATGCTGGCTGGAGAATTCTGGGAGTTGATGTCCACACATTGCAAAACTGCCAAGATTGACAAACACTGCCCCATATTCTTCAGAAGGGATAGGTGGGACTTGCAAACAGGCCCTCTCAGGATGATCAGACCAGGCAGGCCGATTCTATTCTGGCAAGGGGTAGTCATGGATGAGGTAATCCAGTGGTGTGGAGGGCTTTAAAAATGTGAATCAAGAGATCAGTGAGGCAGAATTTTATGATAGTAAAAAATGGAACCCATCCTTGAAACATGCACTCACTATCTTAATTCTGCAGTTTTGCCAAAACTGATCAGTATTAAATTCACCCATATTAAATCATAATGGTTTGTAAAGTATGGCTTGATATCATGTGAACCAGTTTATTATTTTATGATCTATTCAGTAAATGTCTAAAACAGCGGTTCTCAACCTGTGGGTCGCGACCCCTTTGGGGGTCGAATGACCCTTTCACAGGGGTCGCCTAAGCGCGCGCTAGCCCGCCATCTTGGTGCCACGCCCCCTTTGTCACCTCATCGTGCGTGGGGAGGGGGAGGGGAGGGGGTCACGGTGGCGGGGCGGGGGTCACGGCATTAGGAAGGTTGAGAACCACTGGTCTAAAATAAACCATGACCTAGCTTAATATATAAACCTAACTGTTTTGACTGTGCATTGCACAAGAATTTTTTAATGAACTAGGTTTCATTCATTACATTTAATTTAATTTTAGATGAGTGGGAATATTTGTACTCAATGGCCATTTTTTTTCATGGCATATAATAGCCATTAAGAAATAAGTTCAGAGTCCTTGCATTACAACTCAGAAGTCTCCTCTTCAATACAGAGTATACATACGTGGCAGGGACTGATTTGGTTCATCATCGTGCTGACACATGATTTTCTTCATAGTGGTTTGTTCTACCAGTCACACTTGGTTAAGTATTCCAGAAGACATAAACCATACTTTAAAATGCATAATGACTGGATTGCATTGCGATCTTAAACCCAAAATAAACTTATTTCTCAATGGCAAGGCCTAAAAGGCTGCTATCTCTGGAATAGAGACTTTTACTGCTAGGCCATGCCACATCATCTTGCCAAAGATACAAGTGAATCATACATTGCTTTTTGATAACATTTATTTGATTACCTGCTTATAGACCAATGTACATGATTTATGATAGAGGAAAATGTATGCTTCAGTAAACACCCTGCCCAGTCTCTGATTGCTAATTTGTGCTCTCCCCATCTGCCAATGTATATGCACTTTCAGAAAAGTTTCCCAGCTGCTGCCTTGAAAGATAACACTTATCTAAGGCAGCCCAAAGCTTCTTCCAGTATACAGAGGAGGAGAAGAAGTGTGTCTGGGAGTTTTTAGAGAAAGTTCAGTGGTACAATCAAGAGGACTACTTGATGTTTGCGTTTTTAACAACCTGAAATCCAGGATCCCATTTTAAGCCAATCCGCAGCAGTCAAGTAAAGTTAGTACCCTCTGTTTACATTTCTTTTTGTCGCAAGTTTTTAAAAAGACTAATAAGATAATCCTCTTTAGAAAGAGGCATAATACAATTATAGGCTCTGTCCCAACAGCAGAAGTCTGGTGCCAAATGGGTCTCTGGAATGACTTGACTGGCGAGCTGCAAGTTAGATCAGATGGACCTTTAGACTAATTCTAAAGGACTCTTTTTATATTCTCTATAACTAGCATCCTCTTTCAATACTTGTTCTTGGCATACTATATTCCAGAGCTTTTTAAAACACAGTGATACATGGACAGGTACAATATTTGAAGCGATAGACATTTAAAATTATAACAAGCTTTAGAGCTCCGTGTTGGGCTTAAAAATTCTATCTGTTTCTATCTCATCCTACATATCTAGACAGGAGATATTTAAACAATGAGCTGCAAACACAGATCTAAGTGTAAATATTGCAGTAAGAATTGCTGTAATACTACTGTAGTGCTGGTGGAAACCAAACAGACATATTTCTTGGCACAATCATCTCTGCTAGCTTGTTTCATATATCAACTTTCACTCCCTCTGGAATTCAGTCCTCTTTGCCCTTACATAAAGTGCTTACACTTACACATTAAGTCCTACGGATTATATTTTAACTTTGTCCCAGTAGTGCTGGGTTACTGAAGCTGAATTGCCAACAGTGAAGTCATAACCCAGTTTTTAATCTTCTAATTTTGAGTAGACAAGTGGATTATTACACTAGTATGATATTCTTGAAATTGATTAAAGAAAGACCTATCAAGCTTGAAGTGTTCTTGGAAATCCACTTTTTCTCAATTCATTTTGATCTGCTTTTTGTGTGTGGTTTGTAAAAAAAAACAAAAAACCTGTACAATACTGATACCTTTACTATGACAGCAAAGTTCAGGAAGTACAATGTTGTTCCTTCATATCCATGAACACAGGATGTTTGGGTGGGGACAAACAAGGCATTGCTCTTTAGTGGTTCCACTCTTATTTTGCAGAAGTTTTCAAAATTTATGCTGAACAATGTCTATGAAAATTGTTTTGGGTATTTCCAAGATTACATTGCATTTATGCCAGCCTTGCCCATAGGCTCTGTTGTTGAAAACTACCTTAAATTCATCTTAAGGAAAGCCAGCATATAATTTTCTTTATAACGGCACACACACAAACACATCGGGGGGGAAAAAAAATTGGATAGGAAACTGCTAGTTTATGGGAAGAAAGCAAAAGAACCACATATAAAATTGCTTCCCAGACACAATCATGTTCACTTCTGCCCACAAGTTGAAAGTACATAACCTGTTACATCTGAGAGTTTATCAAATCTTTCCAATTTCTCATTTCCGCTTTACAGTATTTCTGTCAGGTAGGAAAAATAAGATTCACGCAAAAGTCCCATTTATTTCACCCAAGGCTAACCAAATGTTCTGCTCAGAAATAAATCCAGTTGAATTTTCCCCCTTCCTAAAAGTTCTTGATTAAAGCTGCAGTTCTTAAACATACTTAATTGCTAGGCCTTTCCAAGTCAGTGAACCTTGCTAAATTTCAAAGTAAAGCATTTGGGACTGCATTGGTATTTTTTGGAGGTTCTCTAAAAGCACCAAAAATATCCTTTTAAGGAGAGGGTGATAATTGTTAGCCTCAAGTAACCAGAGCAAAAAGCACAGCTAATACCAGCCTTATGAGAGGGTCTCCCATCAAATCTGGTAGTCACATGGAAAATTGCTTCCTTATCATCTAACGATATAGACCTGATCACAGAGTAGCCAGTACTGAGTCCTGGATCAAGACTGGAACAAAAGGTCTTGAAGAAGACACTAATAAAATCTTCCTTACGCTCTCTTAAGTAAATATCTGTGGAATGTCAAACAACTTTATCATACCAAACAAATATGCAGCCTTCTCTATTGCAGGGTGTAGAGGCCATATGTGCATGAATTCTCACTACTGAGAATGTCCTTACATGCTTTAATGCTTTTGCTGACCACCAAAGATTAAAAATCTTAAGAAGGCTGGCGAGATTCCCTCAAATAACTTCTTGACAATGTCTGGTTGTAGTAAACAGTAAGTCCTTTTTCGTCAAACAGGACCTGATCAGTCACATATGGTCCTTTAGAAAAGGGATTATTCCTCATCAGTGTACTATGGTTATATTTGCCCATCAACCAGCTAACAGGAGGAGCAAGAATTTGGCACACATCAGCACACATGCACAGGTGCTCTTGAACTGATTCAAGGAGCTGAATCCTATAAGCCTGTCATGAGCCCAAACCATGCACTTTATGATACCTTAATGTGGTAAACCCAGTTCATAGACTGGGAATAGACAATCTGGTGCTTGACAAAGTTTGCAATCATTGTCTACTCTGGCTAAGCTTTCATAGCTCTGTTTCTAAACATCTAGCAGTTTATCCCTCCTTAACTTTTTCATGTTGGGCAATTGTGTAAATAATGTTACTCATCTTTTGGGGGAACACCTCAAATGAAAATGGCTGAGAGGAGTTATAGGGTGGAACAAAACTACTTTTGAGAGCTTAGAAAGATAAAACTGAAAGCTGTGTGGAAATGTCCTGAGTCTGCCAAATAAAAGTTTAGACAGGACAAAAGATATGCAAGAAGCATAAGAGGTATTTTAAGTCTCCATTATTCAGTATTTAAAAATATGAAAACTATTTGTAGCTCTACATTTTTTGTTTTACTTTTCGGGAAAAAGAGATGAATTCTGCAGACATACTCATATTTTCTGAGGAGATAAAACTTGCTTAATTTCTGTAAGAGATTTTGAGTTGTGATGAGAAAATCAGAGTCTTAAACCTCTCACAAGGAACCCATTCAATATTTTAAAAGTCCAAAGACATCAAAACCAAGCCCAATCCTATACCTTCTGGAGATATGGCTCACATATCATAAATGTCATTTGGTTTTAGTTTAGTGCCAGCTGTTAGTTAGGACAAACCTTGGCTTCGTATAGCTATGAACACTGCTATTCCTTTAATTATGTAGCTATGAACTCAATCATTACTTTAATCAAGTAAATCCTTCATTTACACTTGCCTATCTTTACTAGATCCTAATGCACACATATTCTCTTTCTCTTACAACCACAGAAGCATAGTCAAAGGGCTAATTCCACACTGATGCCCTCTGCTATATTTTAACATCTTGTTTATATAATGCACATCATGAGGATCAACTAGCAGAGTTTTTCAGCTAGAGCTGCCATTAATTCCATCCACTGCTCATGTATTTTAAATATCCAGGACATTTCCTCACATTCATAAATAACATATTCTGATTGGGGGGCAAAAAAACTACATTCAAGAGATAAACTTAAGCAAAGTGTATCTATGGAAATACAAAGAGAATAACAGATAAGTTTTACCATCTGTGCTTCATCTTAATTATGAATTTCCACGGGCAGCCATTAAAATTGAATATACATTTCCTTTTATTGCAGCATCTCAAAAATATGCAAGTAAATATCCAATAACTAGTTATTTATGTTGCTCATTGGGAAATTACATTTGCATCCCACATATGCAACTTTAAAAAAAAAATGAAGTACTTCATTAGGGATCTCACTCTTCAGGTTCCTAATGTTAGTTACTTGGCTTAGCTTAACTCTTGCTAACACCTCTCCTTATTCATATTTATATACATGCTTCAGCTCTCATTAAAGACAGTGCAGTGTAAATTGTTGGACTAGGTGTGAGGAGACACAGATTCTAATTCCTCTCAGGCACAGAAACCAGCTGGGTGATCTTGGGACAGTCAGACTCTTCATCAAAATGACTGACACTACCATTGCTACATCATGTATTGACAGCTTCCCTGTAAACCAGAAATGTGCAATACAAAAACAAGCAGACACTACTTCCTCGTGGGACAATACTAGGAAAACAACAACAATAACAATTTCAGATCTCACTGCATTCAGTTCAGAAGCCACATGCTTTTAAAAAATATGTTTGTGAGTATTGTATTTAATGTCACATTCCAAGCTTTTAGATAACATTACAAACTACATCTCTAATCACCCCCAGCAACCCAACACCCTGGGAATGACAGAAGTTGTAGTTCATATGGGCAGTGGGGTGTACATACATGTTCTCTACTATTTTAAGCAGTACTGCAGCAATTGGGCAGCATATGAGATTGCTGCATTTATTTATTTATCTATCAAATAGATTCAACTGCCCATCTCACAAATGGCAACTTTGGGTGACATACAATTGAATAAAACAATATTAAAAAACAATCATTATAAAAATCATTATTAAACATTAAGATATTAAAAATTTAAATATACAGAACAAGGCTTGGAGAGGGTGAATATATCAACCACAGAAGAGCCATTTAAGAATGTTTCCAGTTCTGCATTAATGGTACATCATGTAAACCAGGGAGGTCCAAACTTGGCGACTTGTGGACTGCAACTCCCAGAATTGGATAGCTGGGGAATTCTGGGAGTTGATGTCCACAAGTTTTAAAATTGCCAAGGTTGGATATCCCTGATGTAAGCCATTCCTATTTGCAAAGGCTAATTCCCTCTCCTTTTTCGCAAGCTTCAATAGTTCAACCAAGATGAATAAGCAATTCTGAAGAAGAAAATTCCCTAGACCTGACTTTTCCTAGATATTGGACAGCTGAGGCCGTTTTGAAGAGTTTCCACCCTCTGCTTGCTCAGCACTTGCACTCAGTCCTGACAGGTGGAGGAGATAGGAAACAGGTAGATTCTTCTCGGTTCTGAGAAACCCCCCATATCAGACCTGAGACCCTCCATTCCCATCAAAGGCAACAGAAGCTCAACTGTCTTCTTTGTAAATTGAGCAATTAGAAAGTATAATAATGATTAAGATGATGACATGGGTATCATAAAGATCAATGAAATCACTTGCCTATCACAGTGCAACATGCTTTCTGGTGAATAAAATAGGTCACACCTGGCATTTCAGGCTGAACAATCTTTCTCCAGAAATGTAGATTCAGGTAATAGCATAATATAATATATTAAATATTAAAATCAGTATGGCTTGCCCAAGGCAATAAAAAGAGTTACCTAGGCCAAGCTAGGTTAACCAGCATAACTCCTGCCATCATAATCTTATTAACTGGATTATTGTAACTTGCTTCACTGGGTCTGTCTTAGAAGATAATTCAGAAGCTACAAAATGATGCAATCTGCTAAATAGGTACAGTAAATGGGGCTACTAAGGGAGACCATGTTACATTGATTCTTAAAACTCATAGGCACAGACCGCCTATGGGGGGGGGGGCAATTCAGGGCTGCTTTACTGGCTAAATCCTTAAAAGATCAATTCCAATACCATGGATTAAATCAGACGGACAGGCCTTGCTCACAGTTTTATCTATGGGCTTGGCCCATAGGAAAGGACTTTCTTGGTGATTGCCCCATTTAATGACACTCTCCTCTTGAACCAGCTGGTCCACATACTATAAAGCTTCAGGGGAAAGTCCAAAACAGGGTTTTTCTCGCAACATTTGCTGAAGAATTTAACTCCTGGGCCACAATGTCACCATGATATTATAGATTATGAGTATTTCCAAGGAAGCAATATTCTTATTGGGTTTTCCTCTCTACATGTATTCCAGATTTTGTGAACTTTTCTAAGCTCTTTCTGGTAGGGAAAACAGTGTGAAATCAATAATAATTAACCCAATAGCCACGTATGTGTCATACGGCATTATTTATGCCATTGTGAATAATGCCCTTTTCTGCATTTTTCAGGAATCATGAATTCAAGATGCTTTTGTGCTTGTCAAGATTCCCTTCTGCAGCTCCTTTATAACAAAGGAAATTAGAACACAGAGAAACAACAGAAGTCTTCAGAATAAATTTTCCGGGGATTGCAGTAGGCCCCAGAGAAGTATACAAGGAACCAATTTCCTACTTGGACCTCTCCCTTATGACAAGAAAGAAAGGTTTCCTTCATGTCCTTTAATAATTCTCAAATTGAGGAATATGGGGGTGAGGGAAAGTCAGAATACTTTGTTCTATATTTGTAACCCTCCCCTTACACTAGAAGGATCACACATTAGCATCAAACCTTCCAGAGTATTCAATGACAAATGGGCAACTTGTCAGCAGGGTAGAAGCTAACTACATCCAAGAAAAAAATAGAACATCCTGTAATTCCAAAATAATAGCAGTGGCCATGGGAGAAAGAGGGAAAAGTTCACAAGCAATTGTTTTAGAAGGTGACAATACTGCCTGGAAATGTAACCAAGAAGCTTCTCAAAAACGGAGCTACAGATCTTGCTAGTAACCTCCAAAATAAATCTGTTCTTTTCATTAAAAAGAAAGGCTGAATTCTTGACCAAGACACTTAATGTTTGTTAGATCTACCTCATCTTTCTCTCAAAGCAAAGAGAGACACATAAACACATTTTGAGCTATAAAAATATTAACTATAAATAAGTACTGTACCCAGTTCTTTCAAAAGCAATGTGGGTGGGACTGATATAGCAGTTCACCAGTCTCATCCAGACATTAACTAACAACCTCAACTTCTTGTCTTTGGTCGTTGTGTGAATCAAAGCAAACTATGGTTAGTCAATTAATATCTACCCAAATTTAATAGACACAGTTAATTTACTTGATTTATATTCCTCTATTGTGAAGAAGGTTGAAGCCTTTTTTTATATCTTCCTTTTTGTCTGCACATGCTTTTGATCCCTTCCCTGGAGGCACTGGAGGAAGAGAAGACAACTGGAGACTCATTTATGTAATGTTATATAATGTTTCTAAGAAAAAAAGTGGAGGTGAATAGGCCTAAATTCTCCTCTCTCTGCCATATCATGGTGCCAAGCACATATATATAAAATAAGAATATGGAGAAAACTGGCTACAGAACCCCTTCATACAATTTGCACATTGATTCCCATACTGTTCTTGGGCCTCCTGAACTGCATAACTGAATAATTCCAGTAAGCAGACATCCACGTTTTTAAAATTATCCACTAAAATTTGTATTGTATATGTCAGGATATATAGGACCATGGTTCAAGGCTCTCTGGGAAAACATGGCCGAAAACATCAAGGGTGAAGAAAGGAATTGAACAGCAAACAGTAAAACTTTATAGGAACACTTTAGGATAGCCTCCATACACTCCATATACACAAACATATAATTTCCATCATCTAGCTCCTACTAATGTAACCACTGAAAAGTAGAGCTCTCCTTTAGTTTATGTTTAGTGAAATTACAATGAGAAATTGCAAAGTGAAAGAAAGAAACTACCCTTGAAAGAAAGAATCTATAAAAGATAGTTCTTGCTGCCTGCTGGGAAAAGCTTGAAAGCAACCCTCAAATGATTTAAAACAAGTATGAAATCTTTTTGTATTCCTGACCTTAACAAAGATCAAAGAATCATGTGCTGTGGGAGAAAACATCATGTAATAACTTGCAGCATAGATTGGTTTCCTTAGAGCCTGAATACAATGAACATGAATAGTCTACACCAACATTTAATAGGAATCTATCATTAGCGTAAGTAAATCAGTTTGGATATTTGGAAGAGCGTTTATTCTTTCCCACCTCTCTCCCTTTGAGATAAAATAACTATAACAGTGTACATGTCCCATAACCAGATCTCAGGAATTATAACCTGTGCATGTATGCATACATTCCATTCTCTCCCTCAGATAATACAATGATTCATGTAAGAGCAGGAATCATAGCATATACCAAAGCACAGCAAATATCTTTTTAACATACAGCACTGCACTGGGCATTGCAATGGTCTGACTCAATAGTTAAGACTCATCAATTCTTAATAATTATAATGTATAAAATATAATTTGCTTACTTCTGATTTATCAGTCCGAGAACAAATATGTTATGTGGTGTGTAACATGCGACAATGCGAACCCAGCCAAACTTGTCTTTTAATAATAAACTAGGATAACAAGTGTAAACGACGCTAGGGTGAGCGAAGTATTAAAACAAGTCACCCTTCCGCAAAACCTTCCCCCCCCCCCACTCTCCTGAGTTGATCTGGTTTTGGAAAAAAGCACCAGCTTGGTGGATCACAAGCCCTTCATACTTCAGCACTAAAGGTACACCAGAATCTTTCCTAAATCGATTCCCTCCCGATCCAACACGCGAGACAGCAACGCATCCAGGAAGGGGGGGGGTGCGGGATTGTGGTCTTGACAGCGCCCAGGAGCAGGAAAGGGCAGAGAGGGAAGCTGCCCCTCAACTAACAAGGGATTTCACTATTTCCCCCACCCCCGTACCCGGGTAGGAAAGATGACCCTCGCGCTCCCTTACCTAGGCAGGCACCCGAAACAAGAGCTGTAGCCGTCAGGGCTCCGGCCGAAGCGCCATAAATCTTTTTGGCATTCGCCACCAAGAAGGGGGCATGCTCTTGAAGGCAACTGGCCACCCCGATGTGGTAGATCCCGAGGAATCCGCAGCCGGCGAAGGAGATATTCCAGGTGGAGCCCGGCGGGTACATCTCCTCGCCTCCCCGCCACCAACTAGTCGCACGCCCGGGAGGAGGCGCGGGTGGTGGTGGTGGTGGTGGTGGTGGTGGTGGTGGTGGTGGTGGGGAGGGCGTGGGGGAGACCACGGCTGGGAACGGGAGAGCGGCCGAACCCAGCAACGTGTCCACGGGCGCGGGCAAGGCAAAGAGGAGGCTCGGAGCAGCTTCCAGACCAGCCACCGGCGGAGTTGCCTGCCCTTCCGGGACTCTGGTTCACCTCACCTTCCGCGCCGGCTTTTTTTTTTTTTTTTTCCCCCACTGCTCGGTCGCCACCCGCCTTTCCCCGGCTCCCTCCGCTCTTCCTCCAATCGCCTGCGCCTAATCGGCGACTGCTCGCCGAGGAAACGTTATATGAGGTGCGTTGCTGCTTGCGGCCGGGAGGGGGAGGAGGAGGAGGAGCTCGGGGTGGTGACAACCTCCCCTCCTCAAGCTGGCCAGGGAGCAAACAAACAAGCAGCGCCAGCCCCGGCTAATGGCTGCTGCGTAGGTAACGCCACCCAGCCCGGGGCGGAGTCCGGATCCTAGAAGTCTGGCGGGAGGAGTGGCGGGGAGGTGGGGGAGAGAGAGAGTCCTTTGGGGACTCGCCGGCGGGCTGGCACAACGACGACGCGGGTGGGGGAATTCTCAGAAAGCCGGGGGCGTTCCGAGACGGCAGCCAATAAGGGCGTGCTTGGGGCAAGCTAGGCAACCTGTACAGTATTCCTCGGAGTTGTGGCTGGGGCTGCCGCCCCTTGCGACCCAGATTATTTAGTGGTACCTTTTGTCTCCTCCCCGGGGTCCTGCTTCCTAGCGTGAAGGGCTTCCACTGTTATGCGTATTGTGACGTCTCTTGCGACGTAAGCAGTGGAAGAGAAAGGGTGCGTGGTCTATGCAGGGGGAGGACTGGGGTGTTCGCCTTTTATGCTTCTCGCATTGAATGAAATGGGGCATATTTCTCCCCAATCCTTGCAAGGTAATCTCTAAATGTTAACCAGAAAATCCAGTTGCCTCTTTAAAAAAAAAAAAAAAAAAAGCACCTTTGGGACAAGGTAATCTCTAGTTCCCCTAATACTGGGCGAATTCGATTCCTGGTAGTTCTAGAAAGCCTGGCCGTGAACAATACAGTATCTGTAGGTCAGCAATACAGGTAGTCCTCGACTTACGACCACAATTGAGCCCAAAATTTCGCTTGCTAAGTGAGACATTTGTTAAGTGAGTTTTGCCCCATTTTACCACCTTTTTTCCACAGTTGTTTAATGAATCATTACAGTCGCTGAGTTAGCAACATAATTGCTAAGTGAATCTGGCCTGTCAAATTGATTTTGCCCTGTCAAAAGGTTGCAAAAGGGGATCACATGACCTTGGGACACAGTAACAGTCATAAATATGAACCTGCTGCCAAGCATCTGAATTTTGATCACATGATCATAGGGGATGCTACAAAGGTAAGTGTGAAAAATGGTCATAAGTCACTTTTTTCAATGCCGTTGTAACTTTGAATGGTCACTAATGAACTGTTGTTAAGTCGAGGACTACCTGTATCTGGAGGGTTGCAACAAGAGGGCCTCCTGGATGAAAGAGAATTGCCTTTGAGCAAAATCAAACAGTTTTCCGGTGGATAAGGGCTAATCCTAATTAATCTTACTATGGATCACACTGTGTACACAATGATAGAACTCGCTCCCCAGGAAATAAACACACATAGGTTAGCTTTGCAAAGTAGTATAAGATCTTCTAGCACACAGTACATCATGTACTTAACATTGTGATATTGATTAGTGGAGGTGGGGGAAGAGCTGTGTTAGTCTGTGCCCATAACACAAAGTCTAATTCAATTGTATAAGCTTGAAGGCACTACCAAATATAATGTCCCTTTTTCTGACATATTTATTGTTGTTAGGGTCCATTTTTGTCAGAAGGACACGTCTAACTGGATATTCTGGAAGGTGCTTACAACATATTAGTGGAAATAGGTAGGAGAAGACCAGCTGCTTTATGACTTACTAAGTAATCTCTGCATTTTATAGACCAGCAGTTAAATAAGTCATGATTGAAAGCTAAAAAGTTCATTTTCCTGGAACTCAGAAGAACCAAGCTGATCCAGAATCCTCATGCAGCCATGACACGCTAAACTATTGTTTGTGGAATGAACCATAGTTATCACAGTTCATAGAATACACTCCTAAGCAAAGGACATTATAGTTTAGTAAGATATGTGAACCACCACCAACAGTCTCTCAGATTAGTCTGCTTCAAGTAATTGTGACGATTAAATTGAAAAGACAATCATGTATACTGTTTGAGACCCTGTAAAACAGGGGTGTCAAATTCGCATTGTCACATTGTCGTCACGTGACGTATCGCAAGTTTTTCCCCCTTCACTAAAACGGGTTGGCGTGGCCAGCGCGTGACAAGTTTGACACCCCTGCTATAAAAGATCACCTTAATGTATAGATTTTCCAACTCAAATATTATTTTAATTTAAGAAAAAAAGAAGCATCGTGCTATTTCACCCCAGCGTTGGAGTACAAGATTTAAAAATGGCTCCTTAATCTTCTAGTCCTACAGCCAAATACTGAGACCTGGAATTTTACTAGAAACCAAGTGTTGAGGAATAGGGGGTGGCAAAGGGTCATTATGTTTTCCACTTCATTTAGTAATTGAAGATTGATGCCCTAGGCTATTATCAAACCATTTATTCCTTAAAGGAAGACTGGGTTCTTTTCCTCTGAAAATTGGAAAATAGCCTTTGATTTATTGAGAAAAAGATTATGAAAGATGATGACAGTTTTGTTTTGCTATGTTCTAATCTTCCTTTTTCCGGCATTCAGAGAAATGCTTGTCAGAGATGATGTATTTAGAACAAAAATCTTCTACTTGGATGATCCAGAAGCTAGAATCTCTCTTGATGGTTTCCCCCACTTACCCTTCCTCAGGGGATTGTTTCTACGCAATCAGAGGGGGTGAAATGGAGATCTATAATTTCCATGTAAGCCTAATCTTTTTTTTCCTAGAAAAGACTGAAATCCAGGGGGATCTAGCTTTTATTTTATTTCTTGAAGATTATATATGGCTGAAAGAATAACATGGCATAGTTCTTTATGTCTGAATTCACTTAGTAAGTTTTTGAGCAATTCCATAGTTAGGTAGAATTAAACTAGTTACAAGTGAGTAGCATTGAACTGCAGAAAATTTTCATGAAGTTTTGTAAAGTATTTTTGAAACTCCACTGATTTAAAAGTAATTATTTAGCCTTTAGCCATCTCTCTTTATTGTTGGGTCTTAATAAAATTGGAAGCATGGGACTACCATCTTAAAGCAGTGATAGACAATCCACAGACCACCTATGGGCCACTAATTCCATGTTTGCATCTTTAACCTGCTATCAAAAATACATTGTTGGCAGTCAGGATCCTGCTGGAGGTATTCCAATGTTGGTTCCACAATAGATAAAGCTTTCTTATAGACAATAAATAAACTTCCCATTTATGGCTTCCAATATACTCTTGGAATTAATGATGTCTGAAGTGAAGGCAAGTCAATTTAAAGAATGGGCAGAGGTCCAGCAAAGCCCAGGAAGCTTTTTTTTTTTTTAATAACCCAAGATTTTCTCTCTTTTTGACATGTGCTTTTAAAAGGTGAGGGATCCTCTCTATTTAGCCTGGGTTCTTTCTCTTCCATCACAGGAGAAAGGAATCTCCCCTGGCTGGCTTGTACAAGAGAAGAACCTGCCACTCCAGTCCTGCCTGGAATAAGGACTAGTGAATCAGAAGGAGTACCTATCTAGGAAAATGTAGTGAATTGGGATGATTAAAATATGATATTATGGGTCTATCTTAGCTACTGGTTTGTAACCTTAAGTGTTATTTTGTTTTATATATATTGTGTGTTTATGTATACAGGGCCTTCTTTCTGGCAGGACATTTTCCTATCTCCTTTCCTCATCATCATTTTAATGCTGAACTGGTTCTTTAATTGTTAATATAGATGATAAGTACACATTTTACTATTCTGCAAGAGAAGTAACCTTAGATGCCTTGCAGCTCTGACTAGAAATGAGATGGAGAATCTTCCTCTTTCTCTACCAAAAGACAAATAGGGAAAAAATTTGCCCCATAGGAAAAATGATGATCACATACTGTTAAGAGACACCTTCCTCAATTTTGAGAGACTGCAACAGTAGAGATTGTGGAAGAAGAGCTTAGGGCATTGGTAGTGGAGTGGGGGGGGATGGAAAATCAAATGCAAAACATGCCTGAGATGGTACATACCGTAGTTGCTGTGGGTCCGTGGTAGCATCTCAAATGGAAGAGAAGCAACAATGGGAGACAGTTGTTAGAGGGAGCTAGAAGGGTTAACTCTCCACACTCCCACACATGGAAGTGCGGTCACAATACCCATCTGGTAATAAAGGAACTGACTGAACCAACAACTAGCTCTTTGGAAATGAATGAGCACTCAAGGTAACTCCTAAGTTGAGATAAACATGGCTCAACCTAAACAAACCAACCAGAATACTGAATCAACAGGCATTACAGTAATGAAAATGGATCACAGTTGCTTTGTATCTAGAAAAGGGCACAGCTGGTAGAAAATGCTGTGTGCCGCTTGGATCTCATGAGGTAGTACTGGATCTAAGAGCACTTCCAAATGAACACTTTTGTCTTTCTGTGATATTTCTGGACTGGATAATTATATATCTGCCCTGGTTCAATACTGATAGGATTCCACAACATGTTTTGCTTCTCATCTGGCCTATTTCTCCATCCAGAAGAGTTCCCCAAGCTTTCTGGCTTTGCAGACCAATGGGGGAGGAGACAAGATGGGATGATTCAGTGCAAGCGCCGGGAAAGCACATGTAAGCGCAGCTCCATTTGTGCAAGCAGCTGGCATACGTGCCTACCACTTGCATTAATGGAGCACGTGTGCAAGCGCTCACCCGCTGCTTGTGCAAGTGGGGATGCACGCGCTCACCTGCCACTTCTGCGGCCCGGTTCCAAACGGCTCAAGGCTCAGTAGTGGGCTGCATCCCAGGGGTTGGGGACCCCTGTGTTAGTGCTTTGGGGAATGTTTCCAGTCTAAATGAAAGCACTGCCATTGCTTATGTGAAATTAGTACAATTAATTAAGAACATTTTAATTATGTCAGTTAATTATGATGGATCATTACATAAGTTATATAAATTCATATTGCTGTAAACTTAGCTTTCAAAGGTACATTGCTTTTAAGCAATTTGAAGAAATAATCCATGAGAATGGACTTTCACTTTTCAACCTCTTTAAAAACTTCAGAACATATTTAAGCAGCTCGTGTAGCCAGAGTCAAGATCAGATAATGTTTATTAAAGTATAACATGCTCTTTTTAGAAATAATTGCTCATAACGTAACTGTAAAATATTTTTGTGGCATTTTATCTACACATTACTAAACTCTCATATCTTTAATTTTTAACTGGGCAAAATGGTACATCATAGGGCAAAACATTTTCAACCATATGGGTTAACTTACAGAATACAAGCAAAATTTGGGATCCATGACTCCCATGGAATTGAAATTTGACAAAATACAAAATGTCATAAAACTTCTCCTGTGGTCAACTTTGGATGTTTGACTGCTACACAGTTCAACATAGGCTACTTTAAAAGTAGATATATTTCTGGATATCTCTCTGAATTTTTAAGAACTTCCAGTATAATAGAAACTTTGCCATTGTTAAAGGGATTGAGGAATCTGGTAAGGAAATATATCTGAGATGACCACCCAGAAAGTGACAGTTTGTGTAGTTTTATGTTTTATTTATTAGCATTTATTAAAGTATGTACTTTTTTAATCTACAGTTCATTTCAATTCAATTAATGACTAAATTTATTCTAAAACAGTATTTGGTTAACAGTCTTGTTGCTGGTAGATTGGTTATAAGTTGACTCATTGAATCTTTATGATCATTGAGTGATTGGAAAGATATCTTAATCTCTCTTCCAGTAAATTCTGAATACGTAGCATAGCTTCTTACGCAAAATCATTTCATGATATTAACTACATTCCAGTTCACTTCAATATTTCAATCACACTATGGGAAGATAATTGATTGGCAGTCATTGTTGGAACAGTATGAATACTTCCTTCCAAAAATATTGTAAACATAATTGTGTATGCCTGAGGAACTGTCAGATGTGGTTGCTTATCTCTGAGTAGCTGCATGAATGAACCTGAGATACAGCAATTTGTATCTCTGAAATGGATTTTAGTAACTTTTCTATAGGATGCTTCATCTCAAGTTCTTTTATCTTTGCAAGGAGGTATCCAATATTACTTTTTTACAATGATGTGTCAGGAACCAAATAGAAGGTGAAGCCAGGGCACACAATAAAAGATTGAACTAAAATTTAAATAAAACTCTATTAAATGGAGGAACTATAAAGACTTGCACTATATTTAGTATTTCTATTGAAATACTAAATGAAAAATTACAATGGTAAATTTGGGCAGAATGTCAACAACCACCCCCATCCCTCGAATGAGTGAAAAGATTATGCATCCATAATATTGGGGGCAGACTGGTGCATAGCACACAGTGTCTTAGATCAGACATTTTCTCTTAACCAAATGAACTAAGGATTAAATGTGAACTTACCTGGAGCCTTTAATAAATCTCTGGAACTGAACTCTGATCTTCTACAGCCCAGGCTATTGTTTTATAGCACGAAGATGGAGTTACATTTTTACCTCTGTTCTACCGATATGTACATACATTGAAAATTTGTATTTATTTTGGACTGATTCCTGGTGTATATAGGCATCCTACAAAAAGCTGTTTTTAAAAGGCAGATGGGTTAACTGGTCCAGTTAAAATAATGTTGTGTTCTCTCCTTCGAACCATGGCTCAATTCCGTTAATATCTTTCAGTTAGTAACCGCAACCTTGTCCTTTGAGCACTGGATAAGGAGTATTCATCACTGCCCTATATTATTATTATTTCTTTTATTCATTAAACATGAAACTCAGTCAACTGAACATTTAAAAATGTGTCACAAATGCCATTGACTGGTGCTAATGGTTGATACGGGTTGCTGCCAGCATCCTAGGTATCAACCAAGTATCTTCTTAAAATATATGATGTTCCGAGTAGTGCAGTTTTTTGCAGTTCCGCTGGTGTTATTGCAGGAAGCAGCAATTTCTTGATGTGTTATTATTTTAAAAACACAGTCCTCAACTTACAGTCATAATTTGGACCAGAGCTTCTGTTTCTAAGCAATGTGGTAGTGAAGTGACTCACACCTGATTTTACAACTTTTTTTGCCAAGGTATCCCTATTGACTTTGCTCATCGGAAGTCCTGGGAAGGTCACAAAAGGCAATCGTGATCCCAGGTCACTGCAAACATCATAACATACTGGTTCCCAAATTCTTGAATTTTGGGACTGTGAGGATGGAATTTTTTTTTTTTTAGTGCCATCGTAATGTCAGTTATTAAACTGAATAATGTAAGTCAAGCACTTACGGTACATTCTTAGGTATTTTATGAGCTGAAAAGTAGGTATTAGCGGCAGTTTATGAACTTGCTTTAGTAACACCAGGCTTTTGCATCAAATGCATTAGAACTACAAACAGCTATTGAGTCTTTTCTTTTTATAAGCATCCTCAGTCTGCTGGCTTTTCTAAGGCTGTGCCTTCTAGATATGCTAATTTACAATTCCTGGCTAGATGATGATGGAAAATATAATCCATAAATCCAGAGAGCACCATCTTCAGGAAAGTTTTAATTGTTCCTGAAGAATCTATGACCAACATGTTTCTATAGCACCCAAGTTGTTTATTGTGTTATTTTTTAAAACTATATTTTGCATATATAACCTTGTATATAACAAGGTGCAGTATCTGTACACTAATGAAACTAAACTATGATCAGCATGCAGCTGATTAGATTGTACTCAGTTTCAATTTCATTTGAAACAAAACTGCCATTTGTCAGAAAGGTGTGGGGTCTCCTGCTTGAGTGGGGGGTTGGACTAGATGACCTACAGGGTCCCTTCCAACTCTGTTAATCTGTTAACTTAATGAGAACTTAAAAACCTCAACAGGATGAGAGTTGGCATTACAAGGAAATCCCGGGTCCGTAGTCAAATTGTGAAGTAGGAAGTGTATAAAAAACAGCGGAAAACCACTTCCATAATATTACCCAGAAAGAACATAATTGTATGAAGTTACTATGAAAGAGCTTGATCTGAAGGCAACAGTTCTTGTTTAAAGCATAGTATTGGCTAGTCTGGAAGCTGATCCATATTTGGGATGCAGGCAGAAAAGTCTGTCTTAAGTCAGTATCAATTTATACCGTACATAATGGAATATGTACCAGAGCTCCAATGTCATCTATATTAGTGAGGTAGAATCTTACAAATAGATTAATTAATCTCTGTTTGACCTGATAATTTAGTATATTAAAAAACAGCTCCTTAAATTGGCTTGGAAATGTCTGCAAGCAAACAGCCAAGCTCGGAGAGCACCAAGGATTCCAGTGTTTATTTACAATTTCATGGCAGCAACCTCTTCACATTATACACTAGCTGGAGCTTCCAAAACTTTTGAGCACATTACATAGATAGAATCTGTTTGCTCATCATACAAAGATGTATCGTTCTTGAGAAGTCTCTAATGCTGGGAAAAGTGGAAGAATGACCAGCACTAAGGCAAACAGACTTCATTGCACTGCAATGGGTGCACTATTAAAAAGATCTTCAATTTAGGCAGTGGATAATTAAAAGCTGATTATAGGTATTAAAACTAGGTCATTTTCTCCAGAAAGGTGCCAAGTTGAAGATGTACAAATGCATTTCTAGTGTTACCGCCTTTTCTCACTGCCAATATTTGTTAAGAAAATACTGAGCATTCTGCTCAAATGCTTGATGCTTCATTAGGTGTGTAGCTATTCTAGATTTTGTATTCTTATGGAATGGCTTGTTTACTATCTAATGGGCCCTTTGTCTTGATTAAATCCCAAAACATATTTTACTGTATTTCTGAATGGGAACCTCAGGCTATCTTTTTAGATGTAACTATTTTAATAATTATTAAAAATTTGGATTATTATATCAATTGCATTTAGGCTAATTAAATACAAACATGAGAATCCTTTACAGGAAAAAAATGTCTTTATAAAATTGAGATGATCTCAAAATTAGATAATTTGTTGGAATAAAATATATTTGCAATTCAGAAAATAATCCCAGAAAACCAGTGCCTCACAAAGGAATGCTGTAAGCGAAATAAGCTTTGCATGCAGGTTCCTGGAATATTTAGATACGCTAGGAAAAAGGAATTCTGTTTATAACTTAGATATCGTGTGCTCAATATTTTGATTATAAACTATGGTGTACAAACCACAGTAATTGAATGCACATAGCAAACAAGTAGCTAATACCTAATTCTCCTTCCTATTTTTCTCCAGAACAATCCTGTGAGGTCATATTATATTAGCTCTTACTTTGTTCAAGTTAGCATTAAAACAAGCTGGTAGGATAGCAATGCCAACTTCTGTCATATGGTCACATAAGGGCATTTTGGAACTGGCAGCAAACAAGAGTCTTAAGATCTAGTCCATAAAAGGGAGTAGTTTATCATGGACTGACAGTACTAAGTGTTTGAAGATCAGCTAGAAGATACTGTATAATTGAGATACCTCAAACATCAATTCAAAAATCACAAGCTATAATGTAACTTGGTTCTAGCTTAATATAGTATGTGAAGCCAGCCATGGCGAACCATAATCCATGGTTGAATTCCGAGAACCCAATTAACTGATGATCTAATGCAAGAAACCAGTACAGTAGTTTTGTATATAAACTCAAGGTAATTATGTTATAAATTTAACAAAGATAAGGGTTTAATTTTTACTAGAAAGCATTTTAAGTTTTAAAATGATCATAAGCTTTAAAAAGTGACAAAACATTCAAAATACATCATAATGAATACACAACAATATTCTGGTTTCTTTTGGGCAGGTCCAACTTTTGAAACAGTATTAACTAAGCTTATAAATTAACAAAACAATGCAAAATCTTTGAAAAATATTTATTGCAGACTAACTCTTAATTTTAGTCAAATAATCCAAAACCCATATCATCATCAGATTCTTCAGATTCCTCTTTCTTTTCCTCTTTCTTTTCTTCTGCTGAAACGACAAGTAGATAAAATCAATTAACCAAGAATTTTAAATGCTACAAATGTATAGGTTTATTCTAAGTAAAGTTCCTTTCAAAGTAAGACATTAGGGATAAGCAATAATTAGGATTTTAAAAAAATGTACCAAGCTAGAAGATGGATTTGCTGACAGGATTAAGCTCAAGCACAGAATGTACTGTATATGAATTTATCTGCTTTTTACAATCATGCACCAATAAAGGAATAATAGAAATGGCTGGATATCTACAGTATAATTTCAAAATGAAGTATAATTAGAAGTCAACAACTTAAACTGCCGAAATATTTCATCTTATACAATTGCTGATAGAAAAGTTTCTCAGAGATTAGCATGTTCCTTTTTATATAGAACTATTCATGTTTGTCTTTAAATGCAACAAGGGCGTTTAGCAGGCTGGATAGGTAACAGGCTGTTTTACTGCTCTGTAAACTTCAAAAAAAAACTTATTTGTGGAAGAGAAGTTCAGCTTTAAGTTTACCCACCCAAAACATTTGTTTTCATGATAGATTATACTTACCAGCAGCTGGTGCAGGCCCTCCAGCTGGAGCAGCAGGCCCTCCTGAGGAAACCGCTACAGCCCCACCAGCTGGCATGCTAGCAAGCTTGCTGTTACCTAGAGAACAAACCAGAAAGACGGCATATTGCTTGTAAAACTTGCCAGGCAAAAGTGAAACTAACATCTGAAGACAATGAGCTGCAAAACAATTACATTTACTGCACTTCTACCACTCCTTCCTCAGCTTGATTCCACATTCCCCTCCCTCGTGCTACCTCACCTTATTTATGACAATGATGGAAAGTGAATAATGAACTTTGCAACTGATAGGTTAGTCAGCATTCTTGTGGCTTATCAGACCTAGACTAGTAGTAGATAAGTTTTTCTCTGCTGTGATTTATTCATTTGCAGTAGCAACACAAGGCCAAGCTTAGAACTGGCAAAGAGTTCCAAGGAACTGCAGAAGTAACATGATGGATGGGCCCCTGAGATACAAAGATTTCCTACAGATTAATGCCAATACTTCTAGGGAAGTTGGAAATACAGCATTTCCCTTGTGAGCAATGAGATGATTGTGGCTTTCAGAAGCACATTGACAAGGGCAAACTGCCTATTCTCTATTTCTAGGAATACATATCTAAAGTGTTACATGATGCTTTCAGACCCCAAAAGTAAACATGTTTTATTAAAAAGAATATAGTTTAGATATAATTAAGCACTTACTCAGAACAGATAGAGTAAAACATTAAGTATTAATCACTCTAATAGTTTGTTGTATTAGTCTTCCTAAAGACAAACCTAAATGCACTGATATAATCAGGTGGCTGATTACACAGCAATTATTTTATTATGCTATTGTTTCATTCAGTATAATCAATGCTGTAAGATATTCCCACCATACTACATGTATTTCAGCTTTGCAATGAGAATAGAGACCAAGTCAAATTTTACAGGAAGTACAGGATGTCAACCATGCAAACATCCAAGGGCATAATTCCATGCAGAAAGGTTATTTTAAAAAAGGGCAGATAATGCTGCTTAAGTGGGCAGATTCCTTAAGTAGAAGAGAAAGTTAGAGACAAGGACATAATCTATTAATAGCATACCCCCTGGATTCAGATGACTCTGATTTGCCAGCCTTTCATAGAGCATTAAAGGCCTGGCTGTGCACTGAGCTTAGAGAGTAAGAATATGAATTCTGAATAGGATGGAAGAATAATTAGGGAAGGTACGAATTTATTTTGGATGTTTTCTAATTGTTTTTAAAATGTTCTTATTGCTTTAACACTATATTTTTTGAATTGTAAGCTGCTCAGAGTCATTGATTGAGATCGGCAGCTATAGAAATTGAATAAATAATAAAAAAGGTGATAACTAGAGCATAGAAGGCTGAATCAAAATATTGAACAAAGAATACTGTGTTGAATATAGGGTATGTGTATTAGCAAAATCCTTTCAATTTAAGTGAGAGGTTAAAAAAATGGATATCAAATGTTCAAATGGGTATGTGAAGAGTACCATGAAAACCTAAGGATCCCCAGAGATGGGATGGAAATTTTGTCCTCAATAGATATTTTGAACAAACAATAAAGACAAGCTAAGAACAATTTCATTATAAAGGACAGACATTTCAAAATAGCAGAATACATTTTCAGGGATGTGCAGAAACTAGGTTACAAGGCAGAAGTAATTTCCCTAGTGGCTGCAACTTTGACAAAGTAAGTCAGCTGCAGGTGACCCAGAAGAACATTACATAACAGAAAGTACTGGGATCTAATTTTATTTTTGCTACTTGTTTTTAGCAATTATGGATGAACTTAAGGATAAGGACATGTGAGGAAAGCCTCTGGGAGATAAGGTTCATGTAAAAAAGAAACTAAAGGAACTGGAAATAAACAGCGTGTTTCAAGAATCTGGAATCAGAAAACAGTGTTGGGATGCAGTTGCAATAAGGAAAATTTATCAAGGAGGAGCATGGAGAAAAACATGGTGTGTTTAAAAAGCAGTATAACTGCAGTATAAAAGCAAGAATGCACATGAAAAAGATATTATTAAAATTAGATACATACTCCAGATGATGAAACATACAGAAAATAACAGTAAGAGAGGGCATCTCACAAAATGAAATAGCAGAGAGAGATGAAAGGATGCTTTGAAAACTTCAAATCTTTTGTGTGAAGGTTATTAGGCCTAGAGTAGGGTGAAGAACACAGAACAACAGAACACAGGCCTTTGTATAGCAGAGGATGCTGAATAAATGTTATGAGAATAAAACTTTCCTTTGAATGACTTGCATTCCAATAATTAACCATTAGTTTAGTTTTTAAAATAAAAGCTCAATTTTTCTAGTAATCTGTTGAGAACATCCTCTATATAAACAGATCAGCATGTATCTGTTTTTAAGAGGGTTCCTCTAAGTTAATGTAGTCCACCAGCGAAGCCCATCAGGTAACAGTATAAGCCTGTGAGAATTAGGATGGACCCATTTCATGTATGATACATAAATAGAATGCAATCGTCCCCCATTGCAACATGCATGCACTGAAAATGCTCTGGGGCCTATTTTGATTGCAGAATCCCAACCAAAGACTACACATCCCTCCTCCTAAACATTGCAGATACAAGGAAATTATGCTAGCGGTTTTGCAGGATTTCCTCGTGTTGGTTTTACCCATGCCTTGTTCTTTCTCAAGGAGAAATCAGAGGATATAAGCAGCCAAAATGATTTTTATAAACATTAACACCAGGATCAGCTAATTTTCCTAAGTCTATCTTTCCACTCAAGGGAAAGGGACAGTGTATGAAATCAATAACAGCTAATTTTATCAATGATTCTACAAAAACAGTAGAATCATTGTCCTTTCCCCCTCAGTCGAGTCTATGATTTTCCCAAAGGGAGAAGATGTGCATTAGTTGAATCACTTTTCTTGATGTCAGATAACATGTCATAGAGGATGTTGATTTCCTATTTTCAGGCAAAGAAAATGAATGACATGGGGTAAAGCTTAACAAGGTGATTGATAAACAACTTCACCCTTTGATGTCATTCACTCTGCCAAATTATACTTTAAATACAGGGAGTCATCAGTTCATTTAGTTTGAAGTTACATCACTGAAAAAAGTGATTTATGACCATTTCAGCATCCCTGTGGTCACATGATCAACATTGAGACAGTTGGCAACTGACTCATTTATGATGGTTGCAGTGATCATGTGATCACCTTTTACAACCTTGTAACAATCAAAGTCAATGAGGAAGTCTCATTCACTTAACAACCATGCTACTAACTTAACAACTGCAGTGATTCACTTAATAACTGTGGCAAGAAAGGTTGTAACATGGGACAAAGCTCACTTAATTGTCTCACTTAGTAACAAAGTTTGGGATCAATTGTGGCTGTAAGTCAAGGACCACCTGTAAATACATGTAATATTCAAGCTAAATACAGTTGAATGTTGAAATGACCCCTCTTTTAAAGGACCTTTGGCTACAGTTTATTTCTAAAATTAATCTCCATCAATATATTTTGCACTACAGGTAGTCCTCAACTTACGACCACAACTGAGTCCAAAATTTATGTTGCTAAGTGAGAAATTTGTTAAGTGAGTTTTGCTCCATTTTACAACTTCTCTTGCCACATTTGTTAAGTGAATCACTGCAGTTGTTAAATTAGTAACATGGTTAAGTGAATCTGGTTTGCCCATTGACTTTGCTTGTTAGCAAAGGTTGTAAACGGGTGATCCGGGGGGCACTGCAACTGTCATAAATGTGAGTCAGTTGTCAAGCATCCGAATGTAAATCACATCACCATGGGGATGCTGCAATGGTCATGTGTGTGAAAAATGGTCCTAAGTCACTTTTTTCAGTGCCGTTGTAACTTTGAACAGTCACTAAGTGAACTGTTGTAACTCAAGGACTACCTGTATATGCCCCAAGCTGGACTGTGGAGACCCATTTTTGATTCTCCAAATGATCTGGAAACTCATTGGATGATTTGAGGCCAATCACTATTTCTTATGTTTTGCAGATATGTCTTTGGAAGGGTAAACAACAGAAGACCCCTTTAATGTTCAGAAGAAACACAGTATAGAAACGTAATAAATCATCTCACCTTGGGCAATGACATCTTCAATATTTTTCCCATTTAACTCACCAATTACCTGTAGAAAATAAAATTACAGAGTTAATTTAACAGCTAAGCAGCTAGTTTGATGTAGTGGTAAAGGTGCTGATCTAGAAATCAGGAGATCGAGTTCTAGGCCTGCCTTAGGAATAAAAACTGATTGGATGACTTTGGACTAGTCATTCTCTTTTAACCCAGTCTACCTCAGAGGGTTGTTGTGGGAAAATAGAAGGCAGAGGGATTAGATAGGTTTATTGCATTATTATATATATTAAAAAGGTGGTATAAAAATCTAATAATAATGAACATGGTGCTGCTGCATCTGTGCTCTTGAAAAAAACTTGACTTATCTCCTATTAGGATGGGAACAATCACTTAAGCTACTTGTACATATTGCAGAACAATAATTTGCGAATTCCCAATATTAAACTCTATAAAGCAGATTACAAATACAATCACAATAAACATAAAGAAGGATAACTCACAATAGTTATCAAAATAAGCAACAGGTTCCATCCACTATGTTTCTTCTTTATCAAAGGTATTTCTACAGAACTATATCTTGTTTGTCTGAATCTAAACATTAAATATTATCACTCCCTGTATTCTCCTCAAAGCAAGCAATATCTATGTTACTCTTGGCTATCTAAACTACATTCCATAATAATAGTTTAGTTAAATAATTCATTGCTACTTCAGAGATGAGCATTCATCAGCAAGTGTTGAAACTAGCATATATAAGAAAAATGGTAAAATATATGAATCAAAAAATCATATCCTATACAAAACCATGCATGTATTTCCAAACGTTTAAGAGCCTTCTGACCTTCAGTTTGGCAACTTCCAATAAACAAAAACAACGGGGGGGGGGGGGGCGGCTAGAAAGTTCAGTGGTACAATCTACCCTGGAAATATTACAGCACACATGTAAACAGATTGTAGTTTTAAAACAATTTTTAAACTATAAGCAATGCTTTTTTCTGGAATTTTTAAAAATTTAAATTGATATTGCAATTTAAGAGACTGAGCAATATATCATGGATACTTGTTCAGTAGCTACAACTGGAACCGCTCAACAAAACATGTGACAGAGTTCTCTCACTTCCCATTTGGTTGTTATGTAGGTCACTCTGGGTCATTAAGTGAGACATATGATTTGCAATCTTACCGCCAACTTTGCCACTGATTTTGCTTGTTGGACAACAGTTGTAAAGCATGTGGGGATGCTACAATGGTTGTAAATATGAGGACTGATTGTAAAGTTACTTTTTCACCACCCTTGTAACCTCAAATGGTTGCTAAACAGGGCTGCTGGTAAGTGAAGACTATCTTATTCAATTAAATGTTCCAATTTAATGGGCAGTAACAACTTAGCCTGAACACTTTGAAGCAGAGTAACAGCAAGATGAATATAGCTTCTTTCATTGGCTTATGAATCAAGGTAGCAAAGGAAAATGTCTTATTTGCAAATCTATTTTTTACATGATATAATCAGTTGGAAAAATAGATAACAATTATTGAATAAAAAATCTACAGCTGTTTACTAATTAAAACTTTGAGCAAATTGTTTACATGTCATTTGTTCTGTATTATAAATACAAATATTAAAAAATAATTGGTCTTTAGTGTGTCAACCTGGGAGCAGCTGCACTGTGCCACAATAACCTTATCATCTCCCTTGGATGCATTATGTAATATTGAAATTGTACTTAACCTTAAAGTACTTTGGCAGGACTTTTTAGTAATAGCTCCCATGTACTGCAACAAGCTCCCTCTTGGGTCACATTTGGCAAGCATATTCCGTAAGACTTACCATCATCCCATTCTAATGTGCCTTTGAATTTGGGTAATAGTGGATGGCCACTACACTGGTTATAATACGCATATTGGACATTTTATATTTATTCAGTCTTTTACTCTGCTTTGTTCTTATAACTCATGGAGTCTCCACTGATGGTGAATACTGCAAATAAATTAACTAATTCCAATGATCACCTTTTAGTAATATGAAAGCACAATACTAAGCTATATAGATTTCAAAACAGAAATTAAAGTATTTTTATATAACAAGGCATAGAGGAAAATTAAATCACCCCAAATAAAATTTAAATGAACTTATAGGATATTACAGAATCAGCTATCACTGGCTGTGTACAGGATGCAAGTTTTGATCTCTTATGAACTGTCCCACCTTTAGGAAAAGGAAAGTTTTCACTGTGCTGAGTAACAAAACCAGCCCCATCTTATTTCATGGAGGGATAGTTATTGTTACTCCGACTGCTCTTTGGAGAAGGCATTTGTAGTTTACAGGCTCTAGCCTGAAATGTAAGAGTGAGAGAGGAAAATTTCCTCACCCTAACAGAATTCAACAAATAAAAGCTGTTTTTGCAGGCAGTAACAATATTGCACTTATTCATCTATAGCTTTTCCTGCTCAAATAAAAAATCTTTCACAATGATGGTTAATAAAAACACAAGTCTGTCACTAAGTCACAAACTGATTTATAAACCATAATAGGTGAATTACCTCAACACAGTAAACTAAGCCAATCAAACCATGTTATGACTATGTACTATGACAGCTCAGCCTTCTAGTGATTTTGCAATACATTATAATGAATCAAACCTAGCTTAATATAATACATTAATGTTGGATTCAGGTGAAGTCATATTTAAGGGTACTGAAATCAATATGAACAGCTAATTATGAGTAACTTAGGTGCAATTGATTTCAGCAGGGCTATCATATTCAGGCAGTTCTATTTCATCTACCTGGAAATAGCTTTAACTGAACCCAAAGGAATTTATTTCTCAATAAGCATTAAAAACTACCCTATATCCAAGCACCTGATCTGAATAGGCTACCTAAGCTTTTTTTTTGTTTTTGCTCAGGTACATACAATTCTAGTAAAAGGAAATTAGGTCTAATATTTCATTCCAAGACTCAAGAAGATATTTAATCCACTGCAACAATACACATAGCATTATAGCTAAATTACTCAAAATCACTAGTTCTGAATAGTGGAAGTCAGTTATAGTGTGATGGCTTCAAGACCTCAAGGGGTCTCTATAGAAAACAAGCCATGATGAACACATGTTGTAGACCTTCATGTCATCCACTTGGTAACTGTGAAGATTACACTTACAAAATAGGTGTTTCATGTGTGTCTCTGAATGATGGCCAAGGAAAACAAACAGGAATAATACATGTATTATTTATTTAGTCTCACCTTATTCACACGTTCATCGTCTGTCTCAATGCCTACACTATCAAGAATTTTCTTCAAATCTTTTGAACTTGGAGATTCATTGCCACCAAGGACAGCAAGAAGGTAAGCTGCAACGTAACGCATTCTGTGAAGAGAAAAGCAAACATTTGTGTATTTGAACATATATTTCTTAAATCTAGGACAAAGACTATACTGTCTCAATTTCCTGAAGAACATATACACTTCTCTCATAATTTTGATTGTACTCATACTGAAAATCCAACTCTAGTCACTTTGCATGAAGTGTGTATGATCTAAGCTAACCTTTCCAGTTCAGTCTCCTCTACGTATGGATATTAAAAATTAAAGATTGGGAATTTTATGCAGTAAAGATCCAACATCCCGGAAGATAAGTATAGCATGTATTTTGTTAATTCTGATATTATCACTTTTTATTTTTAAAGAATCACATAACAGGTATTTAAAAGAATATTGAACTTAGAAAGCCACTGCTCATTATTAGTATAAAAAACTAGCTTAGCTAGACACCTATCTTCCCAGCTATAAAATAAAAATTGAGAATGCACGTTCAAAGGAAGATTGGAAAAAGCAGTACTGATCTGTATTGTCTATCACTATGCTAAGGACAATACAAATTATACTCGACCACATTTAAAAACTACCAGCTTGAAAAAGTTGATCTAGATACAGCATTTGAATCAGTTTAAACTCTGTAAAGGGCCTGGTTTTTAAAGTGGAGGTTCTGTTTTTCCGAAGTATTTTTGGAAAACTCTCTCTCCCCCACCAAAGAGGAGAAAGTACAGTTCCTGATGGGCCAAGCACAGCCTTATACAAGCTTTCCTTTAAATACTGTTCCCACTTTTTAGAACTCTACAGGCATTTTGCTTTAACATATTTTTTCCAAAAAGTCCATGTTTTAATATCCCATTTCCGAGTATCGTGTAAATCTAGTGTCTTAATCCAAACACTCTTTCTTTGTACTGTATCTTATTCTTTTTATTTCATAGACTGCCGTGATTATGCCATCCGGTTCCTCACGCCAATTCCAGAAGCACATGGCCGCCATGTCACCCCCTCCACCCAGGTCCAAGCTACATTTCTCGGCCTTTCGCCCGCAGATATATTCTCCCTCAGCGGAACAAAGCCTGAACCCCCACATATCTTGTGAGCACACCACGGCCACGGAGAGGCCGGCTTCCAGTCCGCCATTACTTACTTCCCCTCGTTGTCCGCGCAAAGGCCAGGCCTCAGACCGCGCGCTCCCTAACACGGCGACAGCCAAAAAGAAAGGGCGGAGCCTACAGAATAAGCTTCTTCCCTGCGCCGCAACAATCTGCTCTCACATTGGGCGCAAAAAGTAACCAATCCGAGATCACGCAGCTAACTTGAAGCTTCGAAGGCGTTCCGCCAATAGAAACGCGAGTCTTCAAACGGCGAGACCGGCGCCTGCATGGGCGGGGTTTTTATAGCAGTCCCCGAGCCGGTAGGCGGTGCTGCTGGTGAGAAGTGAGAGTTTTATATAGTTTGAACTGGGTAAAATTGAACAAAAAACCCCTCCATATCGTTTTATGACTTATTTTCAACGACTATCAGACTTCCTGGTTGTGAGAAAATGGTTTTAGTCAAAAAGTTCAGTGTGTATTTGTATCATATTAAAGAGAGTGTGGTTGTAGTGAGTTTCTTCTTTATGTTTGATGATTTTTGTTCTTTAAAGTGTCCAGAATCCTTAGGATTTAGTTTAATAACAATAAATCTGAAATCCTCTCTGACACACAAATCGCAACATAATTAACTCGTCATTGCTGAGCCTGGAAAAGCAAAGGAATCAATTCTCACACCAGCTAAGTTTTGTTGGCAAAAAGCAGATGATTGTAGAATTCACTTAACCAGATCCTTGGCATGCAAGTTAACTGCTTCCTTCCTCTTTGCGTTAAAACGCAGTAACCCTTAGTTTGCCAGGGTGAGACGACTTGTGAATGCAGGGAAGGAACGGGAGCAGCTCTTCCTTTAACAAAAAAGTCTCAAGTCTTGAGAAAAAATGAGGCTTCTGTCCGCGGCGATGTGCAAACGTCAGACGATCGACCGCAGCGGTTCCGCATCCTGAGCACGCATATTTTCCTCCACAAAAGTAGCGTGGCTTATTTTTAAGCAACAGCGGGACGAAATGTCTTCAAAAGAACAACAAAATGACCTTGCTGGGTAAGATATATATATATATATATATATATTGCCAGTAAGAATTGAGGAATGGGATTGTTCAATCGGAGGAACTGCTAATCCGAATGGAAATTTCTGTTAAAGCCTCTCTTCTCTACACGGGACTGGACCTAAGAGGACGCCTTTCACCATACTTCTTTTTCCAGGCAACTTTTCTGCCTGCTTCCTGCAAACTTCTTCCAAAGTTGCAGGGTTTCTCCCCCCCCCCCCGCTTCCTCAGAACGTAATGACAAAATAAGTTAATAAAATCTAGTTGCTTCGCCTTAAGGTAAAACAAATCAAAAACATAAACATGAATTTATGCAAAGCACCATACCTGCCAGCAATTCCCTTCTCAAAACCGGAGCCCATTCCAGAACCAATAGCAGGAAATGCTCACGCTAGCAGCTCTTGCGGTTATGTTTTTTTTTCAAAGCTGCATTTTACAAGAGCAAAAACGTATTTCAGAGATGTATGCGGATAACACTAAATGATTGAATCTGACTAAATAATTGAATCCGAGAGTCGACTCGGAACCCTTTTAAAGAAACGGAGAAAGCTCCCGGTCTTTGCTTCTTCTGCCCACAGTGTTTCCTTTCACCCCTGCTATTAACCTCTTCGGAGGATCTCACCAAGGGAAAGCTGCCTTGTCTTAAGTTTAGACCCTTTCAGCTTTGGCTCTGATCGTAGATAGATTATGCTTCCCTGAACTCCCAACTTCCTGATGCTGGCCTGTTCTTGGTATTCCCAGTGAGTCTGAGGTTGAGAAAGGATGTCAAAATAAAAAGCAGGAAGTATATTTAAGTAAGCAAACCTTATAATGAATAAGCAAGAACTTGTAAAAGGGGTCTTGGACTTCGTTGTTTTGTTGTTCCTTCAATGAAGTTTTAACTCCTGGCAAGTGCCTGGAGAAGTCCCTGGAGCTTTCTTGACAAGATTTTTCAGAAATGGCTTACCATTGCCTGCTTCCTAGAGCTGAGAGAGAGTGACTGGCCCAAGATTACCCAGCTCTCTCTGTGGTTAAAATAGGACTAAAACTCACAGTGCTGGTACACTAAACTGGCTGTTTTAGATTAGACATACTAATTTGCAGTCCATAAATAACTCAGGCTTTGGGGCTTTTTTTCTTAACATTTTCCAAAACTGTTTAATGGAAGAAGAAACAAATGCTTGTCAAAGGAAATAATAAATCATATACAAAGGAATTGGGGCTTTAGTGATGTGCAAACTTGAGACACATCACAAGAAACTAAGACTTGTTGTTCAGTAAATATATGTATATTACAGGTAGTCCTTGACTTACAATCATTCATTTAGCGACCGTTGAAAGTTACAATGGCACTGAAAAAAGTAACATGATCTGTCCAAACATGTCTGACATGGCAACAGCCCCATGGTCATGTGATCAAAATTCCCAGTGCTTGGCAACCAGCATGTACATACAACAGTTGCAGCGTCCAAAGCTATGTGATTATCCCTTCCGACCTTCCCAGCCAGCTTCCAACAAGCAACCATTGAGGAAGTTGAATTTGCTTAACAACCACATTATTCGCTTAACTACAGTGATTCGCTTGATTGTGGAAAAAAAGATAAAATTGGTCACAACTTATTTTACAACCACTTTGCTTAGCAAAGGAAATTCTGGTCCCAGTTGTGATCAAAAGTCAAGGGCTATCTGTATATGCCTTTCCCCCCCCCCCCATTCCTAGCATTTTCACACAAGCTCAGGTTCCACTTTTTTTAGGATCAACCTAGCATTGATCCATTGGTTACAACAGGAATTGACCAACCAGCTTATTGCCTGAGCCTGACATCATGGCCCGAGAGAGAGTGACTAGTCCAAAGTCACCCAACCGGCTTACATGGCTAAGACAGTATGGTTAAGACAGTATGGCTAGTATAAGACAGTCTCCTGGTTTCTAGCCTGGTGCTTTAACCACTAGACCAAACTGGCTCTATAATATGCAATATAATGTGCAAAATAATGTAATTGTATTAATTTGCTGGATTCATCCTGGCACCGTTTGGTGACAAGATGATTCTTTGCTCTAAAATACAAGAGAAATGTGATAAAAGACAGCACTGTTGCCATAACAGAGGTGGGTTCGGACCGGTTCACCCGAACCGGTAGCAACCAGCTGGTGATGTCACGATGACGTCACGGATCCGGTTCGGTCAGTGCCGGTCCGTGGACGCCGCCATCTTTTTTTTAAATTTATTTTTTGAATTTATTTTGGGGGGGGAATTTTTTCCCGGGGTTTTTTTCTTCTGTGCATGCGCAAAAGCTGAGTTTCCGGCACTGCGTATGCATCGCCATCTTGTTTTCAGCTTTTTGGGGGGGGATTTTTTTATTTTTTTGCACTGCGCATGTGCGCGCACGCTTTGCACACGCGCAGCCACGAGGCACAGCCACGAGGCGCGGCCACACAGCGCGGGAGGAAGCGAACCGGCAGCGAGGTAAGTTAGAACCCACCCCTGTGCCATATGCTTCATAATTGGGATAGAAATCATGCTAGTAAGAGAAAAACTGCACCTAATCTTTTTTTAAAGTATTTCTTCTAGCTAATTCCCTCTCAGTTCCTCATCTGTTCAAGAAGATTATTTATACAAGATTTGGCTGTATGACTATATTAGGGAGACATTACTTAGCACTGGAAGCTTGAAATATCCAATAATTTCTTGCCCACAAGAAATTCCTTATTTTAGTGTAAAAGCAATTATCACTTGAAAATGTGTCCTATAATAAAAGGATGCCTGGAAGACAGGACTCGTCAGTGATATCTTGCTCAGGTGCAATCTCTGTGGCTTTCTTCACCAGACTAATTGTGCAGTTCTATCATTTCCTAAACTGTTTACATGTTCTTCCCATCTCTTTTCTCCAGAGGCTGCCTCATTCTTCCATCTTTAATGATTTGTAGTACCATTGGCAAGTCAGAACATGCATAGCCTGTGGTGATATAAAACCAGAAGATGACAGGACTGCCAGAGCCTGGGTACCCTCCAGGAGAGGGCACTTTGGAGGCTGAGGCATTTTCTGTTTCCTATTTGGCTGGCAACCGATTGAACCTGGACGTCTATCCTGAGAGCTGCCGCTTGTTCCTCAAGCTGCTGGAGAGCAGGAGAGAAGAAGTAGAAGAGGTGGAGTTCTTGAGGCTGAACTGCAATGAGGACCGTATCACTTCCACCCTGAGCAGCCTTCCTGCTTTGAGGGGCTTGAAATCTCTTGTGCTCAAAGGTAACTGCACATTTATATGGGCACTTTGTTCAGCTGCCTGCTTCTAATGTGCTCTTTCACAGTTTCTTCTTCTGTCATGATGGTTTGGTTCATTTTCTTGTAGCTTCTAGGAATGGTCTTGGACCAGTTTCCTTCACAAAGTTATGTGGCAAGATGCATCTGCCTTTACTTAGATATTGTTCATGCTCCTTAAAAGGGACTTACTTGCAAATAATGATTGGAAACCTTTTATCCTTGGCGTTCTTCAATGGGAAACACCCCCCCCCCACACACACACACAATTTTCTGCTTTTTCTTTTTTTTAGTGGCATGGATTACCACTGCAATGATGGAGGGTTCTGTGATAGAAGGTTGCAATTTTTGATAGCATTCCTGTCAAATACAGATGTTTTCACAACAGAGAGCATGCAAAAATACAAAATCAATGGAGCTGATTCCTCTGATTTCTGTCCTCCCAAAGTTTATATGAATCTTGATTTCATAATCATGCAACTTATTTTAACAGTTGTGTAAAATTTCTAAACTGTTATGGAAGACATATTTTTTCTCATCTTTCGTCTTTTTACAGCTTTCATTGCATAAAACCAGCAATATTTTTTGTAATGTTGCTCAGCAGGTGGAGGGGAATATATTATTTGTAAAAGCACAGTAGATGATGTTTAATGCTGTTCTTTAAGCACAGTGTATCTTACTTAATTCCCCTCTCTCTTTCATTTGTGCAGAGAAGATTTCAATATTTAATTAAGTCTGGAATCTTTATCCTATTTTCCCTAAATTAAAGCCGTGGCAATCATTAGATCTTAATTCAGAGAACTACACTCTTATTTCTGCATAGATTATGTACAAGTTAAATCTGCAAATGTGATATCCTATTAAAGTCAGTGTCATACAACTCAGTCATATGTATGAATGTGAGCCTAATATTTTTGTCTGTTATGTAAATAGCTAAAAACAACTCCTTAGAAATATAGTTGTTATTAATATACGTATTACTAGTGAGTTAATGCTGAATATAAACCAAATAGCTCCCTCTTCTCAATTGCAGCTTCCCAGTTTAGTAATTTGTATCATTAGAGAGCTATTCAAGAGTTAGTGGACCAAGAGGCCCAAACAATGGTTGTGTGTGCCTTTTCTGGTTTTCAAGGAGAATTTAACCATCTCTGTCTTGGTCTTTTTATTACCACTATACCCTGAAAGAAGCAGGAAAACCTCGCCAAACATTCACTCACTACAGTTGTATCATATTGTTGTATGCTTCAAAGTTCTTTAGCTTCCTGTGCATTCCTTAAAATTTCATTCTATATTGCAAATTATTTCAAGTAAATACCATGTCTATATGAAGTTGCTGTGATGCAAACCTCTTCTTTGTTTTGATTTTTGCTTGCTTTCAGGTGGACACTCCAGAGATGACATTGGTGCATATCAGAAAGGATTGCTAGCATCTTTGCCACAAGAGTTTGGGCAGCTACAATGCCTTACTCATCTAGATCTCGGCTTCAACAGCTTCACCATTTTACCTCCCTGCATTACTAAGCTGGCCAGCCTCAGTTTTCTCTCAGTCAACCACAACAACTTGCAGAGGCTGCCTGAGGACTTTGGCCAGCTTGCCAAGCTGACTTTTTTCTCTGCCATGAAGAACCAGCTCAAAGGTTTGCCACAGAGCATCGGGGGGCTGGCAGCATTGCAGACACTGAACCTCTCTGAAAATGCACTGGAATCACTCCCCGAAGAGATTGGGAACTTGCATAGCTGCACTGAACTTGATCTCTCTGGAAATGAATTAACAGGAATACCCGGTTCTCTTGGTAAGCCGTTCACAAATTAAAGAAAAGGATATGGATTCCCTATTCTACTTCCTGGGAATAAGAAGTGCCCCAGGTTATCAAAAAACACTGACTGAGGAGGCTGAGAAGCTTCATCTTGTAGGCAGAAAGCTGGGATTAAAATATTAATAATAATAATCCATTTATGGCATCTTTTGCAACCAACTATAACCATGAATATATAACAGGCTAAACCTGATTTCCTTTGTACCCTTATTAATTAGATGTTCCTTGTATGGGTATATATCCATTTTGGTCTATGTGCATAGTTCTTTATACCATTAAAGGAGGAACTTTGTAGCTCAGGGTTGAAATGAGGGGTCCTTGGTGCTCTCTGAGCTTGCTTGTTTTCTTGCAGACGTTTCATTACCTAATCTAGGTAATATCATCAGTGCTGGTGATAGTTCTTTATAATTGGTGTGGCAGTGTGAATGTACTATAAGGCTAAGAAATCAAGTATGCAGTGGTTAGTTGGTTGTTTTGTATCTATAACAACTAGATTGGGATGGATTGGCATAAGACCCCTGGTGTTTTCTAAAGGGATTTGTAATTTGTAGAGGTTAAGAGAGGTATGTGAATGTATGTATTTATTTGGTTTTGCCATGTCTATGTTTTCTTTCCATTTTTAATCTGCAGCCAATTTACAGTCTCTGCAGCAGCTGCATCTTCACAGCAATCTTTTGACAACTGTTCCTGCCTCCCTTGCCTGCCTACCTCACTTGTCCAGACTTGATCTGCAGAATAATAGGCTTCGAAGCATCCCTCCGGAGATTCAGAGCTTTCCTTTTGTGCATCTAAGGGGCAATCCTCTAGGAGAACTGGAGGTGCCTCTGCAGTCAGGTAATTGCTTTTTTTCTGCTTGATTTGCCTACTGAACAGCTGTTCTCTGGCACTCTCGTCTCGTCCTGGGGAGATACCATCTGATCAACTATTTTGGCTGGCACAGAATAGGGTGCTCTCTTTTGTTGTTTTTGTTGTTGTTGTTAAATGCAATTCCCAAACTGAAGACATGGTCATTCTTGATACAAAATATATACTAGCAAGGCATAATTGAAAAAAAAAATCACCTGAATTTCTTGTTGGTATTAGTTATTTGTTCCATTTGTTTGCAGCTGCCTAGTCAAAATAACTATTTGGAAGATATACAGCCATTAAAATAAAACTAACTATAATCCATAATTCCTTTAAACAGAAAAAATTAAAAAACAAAGTGGAAAACAATTTTAACAAACAGAAAACAATTCCAAAGCAAGCTGAAAATTAAACACCCTATGGCTGAAAGGCAACAGAAAAAAATTTCACAGGGCTAAATAACTCTGCTGAAGCCACAATACATGAAACACTTTAAATTTTTCAAATTAAAAGATTAAAGATTTTTGAAATGTCTAGGAAACAATATGGAAATAATAATATGTCTAATAATGTTTAATATGTCTAATAATATAATATAATAATAATATAATATAATAATATAGTACAGTACTGTACTGTACTGTACTATGATATGATGATCAGATATCATCATCACTGGAAGTTTTCAAGAAGAGGCTGGACTGCCATGTGTCCAGAATGGTATAGGGCAGGGGTGTCAAACTAGATTTCATTGAGGGCCGCATCCGGGTTGTGTTTGACCTTGGGGAACTGG
>QLTV01002702.1:5682166-5695012 GCA_003457575.1 Thermophis baileyi
TAGCTGCTTAAAATTGATGAAAGAGGAGAATCCAGAAATGCTTCTTGTGCACTGTTATTCATAGAGTGAATTAGTGTCCAAAAATATTTCTCCTGTTCTTAATGAGGTACTAAAATCAGTTATAAAAAGTATCCATGAAAGAAAAGCTAATGCCAAATGTGGGCGTCTCTTCAAGCAATTTTGTGAAGATAAAAATGAAGAGCATGTGAAACTTGTACTTAACACTGAGGTAAGGTGGCTCTCAAAGGGAAATTATTTGAAAAGATTCATGGAACTATTTGATGTTCTTAGTGACTTTTTAAGTGACAAACCTGAAATGAAGCACCTGCTAACCGTTGATGGTAAAGCATTTGTGAGTTATTTAGCAGATATCTTTGAAAAACTGAATATGTTGAATAAACAACTTCAAGGAACAAATAAAATTCTTGTTGATGCAAAGGCGAAGATATTTGGCTTCATTACATTTATAGAGTTACAGTATGTCAAAAACATGTCTGACAAAATTTTTGACATGTTTCATTGGCTAAAAAAATGTGAGGTGACTGATGCTGCTGTACTTGTAATTGTGGATCATCTGAAAATATTGGCCTCTGATTTGAAAGAAAGATTTTCTGATTTAAAACAAATTGATTTTCCAAAAGTGCAGCCAGTGCTGGTGGATCTATCTGATGTTTCAATGCAGTACCAAAAAGAACTCTCGGAAATGCAAAATGAGTATTAGTATTTGCCATGCCATTTAGTTCCAGAGAGAAGAAAAGCAGTTAATTGAGCATTACATTTCCACTTGGCACAGGTTAATATATCTGTTTCCACTTTAACTGCTAAATAAGCACTTTGGTACCTTGGGAGTGCACTGCAATTAAATCCTTGCACTGGATATTCCTTTGTATTAGTGAAGAGAGCAGCGGTGAAATCTACTTACCTTCCCTACCGGTTCGGAAGCGCACTTTTTCACCCTCTGCGCAGAGGGTTAAAAACAAGAAAATGGCAATGTCTGGGCGGGTGGGCGGAGCCTCACGCTGCCGCCGCTACCGGTTCTCCAAACAACCGGGGGCTGCCGCTACCGGTACGCCCGGACCGGGCTGAACCGGTAGCATTTCACCCCTGGAAGAGAGCTTCTATGAGGTATATGAGGGTTTGAAATTGAAGATGTTGGAAATGAACCAACAAAACAACTTGGATCGATGAAAAGAGATTTTATTAAAAAGAAATAATAAAATAATAGCAGTTTGCAAAATGCGGTGGGTATCCCAGCAGAAACCTCAACAAGGAGCTTGAGCCAGGAAGCCACACCCTTAGGTTTCAGAAACATACTTTATATACAGTTCCTACCCCAACGGCTCAATTCCCTCCTCCTTTGGACCTATTGGATAGGCCCTCCGGGGTTACAGCTAATCCGGTATGCCTAAAAATACCAAATTATCTCTTTCCTTTGTTTACTCATATTTCTCATCAGCATCTCCCGTACCTATCCGTACCTATCTGTTATACATTAACTGTCAAAATATTTTGTCTACGTAGCATCTTTCAGCCACCTAGCGTTAAGGAATGTGCAAGAGAAATGGGAGGATAGCTTCTACAAAACATAAGACTATGGTATCCTTTCTTATAAAAGGATTTATAATGCAGGACAGATATAATTTTCATACATACGTTTTTACAGGAGTATATATATATATGTGTGTTATAAATGCTTAACGATTACATATACCGGTAACAGCATAATATATTGTACAATAGAACAAATGATTATAGCATAATAAGTTTCCCTTGATTTATTACCATTTCCTTCATTACTATTTTATTTTTGAATTTTCTTACTTCTTGCAATAGGATTGTGTTGTAAATATGATCTTGAGGTGAGCTCAAATTGTATTTTGAATTTGTTTGGTACCTTTATTTTAATATGTATAGTAATTAATATGATCAAAGTTTTACAGGAAAAGCTTTCATTTAAATTATTTTATATTTATTCATTTCAGTTCTCCATGTTTTGAAACTTTATTTGCTGTTTTTTCATATCCCTTCATACTATTATTTTTTAAGTTCCTCAGTACTTCTACTGTCTTTCGTTCTTTTATTTTTCTCTTTCATGGATGCCATGTTCTTTGGAACCTTGTTTAAACCAAGTTAATGGCCTTTTAGGCTTCCTCCGTGTGAGTAGGAGTTCACTTTTTGAATAGTAAGAATTATATGTCACGATGGGGCATTAGGATTTTAGAGATGCTTAGGTGGGGCATGGCCAAAAAAAGGTTGGGAACCACTGGGTTAGGACATGGACAGGTTTCCCTAGATTATATTCTTCTTCTTCTCAACCACAGACTGAAGGAAGTCCTTTTGTTTTCTTGCAGGTGACTCTAGTTCAGAAGAATTGCAGAGAGTGTATCTTAAAGCTGATGAAGACAGGTATTTCATGTGGTGTTTAGCTGATATCCTGGTCAGGTGTCCTCCTAACTCCCCACCGATTTAGCATACGTAGGCATCCAATACAAACCACAATAACATAACAAATAATGCAAATTACAGTCTTGTTATTTAAGCTATGACATTCATGTGTTTTGTGATATCACTTCCTTCCAAAGATACCCTCGATAGCATCCGTACTGCACCCAAGGTTTTTCTTAAACCAGTCTCATTCATTCAAATATGATATTCTCCGTGTTTAAAATCTCAGCTCATTCAAATGAGCCAGATTTTGCTTTTGAAGACTAAAGAGATGCATTACAACTACTAATGGTTGAGCTTGTGCAGTGAAACTAGGCATAGATTACAAAGTGGCATCCCTGGGCAACTGCCACGATATTAGCTGCCTGGCAGAATCTCCTCACACTTAGAATTTGCATTCATGTGGGAAGGAAGAGTGGGAACATCTGAGGACGGTGTAAAAGTGTGTCATCTTATTTTGTCATCTCAGCTTATACATGGAGCATAGAGAGAGATTGTGCGGGTGTATGAGTGAGTGTGGTTTTCTTTATTGGTGTTGGTTGTCCAGAAAGCTATGCATATTTCCTGAAGATCTGGGGAGAAAGAAATGATAACTAGGACTCTTCAGCAATCTTGGTACATTCTTTGATCATGATTGGAACAGGCAACACAGTTTCCCACCTCAAAATAATGGGGAATCTGTAAGATAAGTCTTAATAGAGACATAGTCACATTTTGTCGAAGGCTGTCAATTGCCAATTTAAATTGGGCCTTTATGTTTAAGGTGCTGGAAGAAATGGACTTTGGAGTGAACTTTATCCAAGGAATTAAAGCGATCTATATGTCCCAGAATGCAAAAATTGTTATAAACTTAACTAATTCATGCGAAATTCAAAAGTATACAAGACAAGGATGTCCCTTGTCTCTGTTATTTATCTTGGTTTTGGAAGTCCTGAATAGAAGTATTAAACAAAATGATAAAGTAAGGGGTATAAGTATTAAGAAAGAAACTTATAAATTGCGGGCCTTCGCTGATGATCTGGTTATAATTTTACAGGATCCCAAAAATAATATAGAATACTTGATGAGGAAATTGAATGAGTTTGGGGCTTTGGCAGGTTTCAAAATAAATAAACAGAAAAAAACAATGCTGACCAAGAATATGTCTTCTCAGGATAATGATATATTGAATAAAAAGTCAGGTTTTAGAGAATATAGTCACAATTAAAACAACCTCCCCACAAGCCCAGCTCCTCTCACTCTGCAGAGCTCACCTCCCTCAAAACTATGGTAACCAAAAAGTGGTCCACCCCTGTTTAGCCCATAGCCTTTAAAAAAAACCTAAATTCCAGATGAAGCAAAGACAAACAGGTTGGACTTCAGCACCCTATAATCCACAACCAATTGAGAAGGAGTTGTGATCCAATTTATAATTATTTTTTTATTTCAGCTCTTCCATCTCAGCAAGAATAGGGATTATAAAGACATTTTGTTTCTTTTTGTATTTCCAAAGCTTTACTGTGACTCCTGAAGGCTGCCACGTCTTCTTGGCTTGTGGCATTCAACTCCATTTCCCACGGGGTGCTACAACTACTCTAGTAACTATTCACTTCCAGAAACGCTCCCCTGATCCTCATTGGGTGAAGCTGAAGCACCATGACATCCTGCTAAGTGAAGTCCTGGAACTGCAGCCCCATGGGATTAATTTCCAGCAGGTAAGCACAGAGGAAAGTTTAAAAGAGATTTAAGCTGGAACCTTGCAAAATTCTCTTGTTCATATTAGTCTGCAGATTTACAAATTGCAAACTAATATGAACCAGAAGGAGAAAATATGCAGAGCATGGCTTCTGGAATTCTTTCCAAACTCTTTCCAACTGTTATTTTCTTCTATGTGATTAAGTAATGTTTGCCTTCTCTGAGTGTGATTCTGCTGTTCCCTCTGATTGAGTCTGTACATGTGCACTAGGAAGCGGAGAGCAGGCTGCATATCTAAACCCCACTTGGAACAATTAGCAGTATTTTGAGCTATTGCCCATCTTCCTCTCCTTCTAGAATGATTTTTCTTCTCCAGGACCCCTGGCTGGATTTAGTCATTTTCAAGCTCAATCCTTCTTTTGATAGCTTTTTCTTGGACAGACAAACAGATAGAGTTCTGAGTACCTGTACATCCTTTATTTCCATTGGGTTGTTGCACTCCGTGGTGGTGGATTAGTTGCTTGTTAAATAGGCTAATGAGTTGGATCATTTGATGGGTTCTTACTAAAGGTTTAGGCTGAATTTTGAATTTACAATAATATGGCTCCCCACCACCACCACCACTCAGATACTAATCCAGATTAGAGACCTGGAATTTAGGAAATTAAGGGGAGAATGTTGTTGAGTAAGTGTAGGCCTTGTTCACGTGTCCCAGTAATTCTCCATCAATTATGCAAAGGCGAATTGTAGTAATAGAAGAAATTATTTCCTAATTCAGAGAGAATTGTTTAGGACAGAGTTGAAACTTGGCTTCTCCCATTTTAGAAAATCCACTAAAATGTATTTATTTTAACCCTGCATGTGGCCATCTTTCTTTTGGGTATATATGGAACGATTGAGCACATGGATGCCTATTTGCAAACAAAATATTATGAAATTACTGGGAGTTCCAAAAATTACTATAAGTTACAAGATGCTATCATATCCCTAGAACATCTAGTGAATTGTCTAGAATGAACTATCACCCTGTTAAATATCTCTGTTGCTTTGCTTTGCTAATTCCCTAAACCTTGGCAGTGATATTCCATGCCAGGCTGTGATATATACTGAGCAGATGGTGCTGCCCGTCTTCCTTTGTTGTGTGGGCATCCATGTGAGGGAGCAGAGAGCCAAATGATAACTTGCATGTTTCAACACCATGCATGCCATAACTAGGATGCAAATATATAATGACAGCCTTTGTGTGATAATATCATTGTACACATGCTATCATTTTGAGAGAGTGCCGATGTTGCTGTTTGCAGGCAGCATGCTGAACTAGGCCAAGTTATGGGTGGAAAAGGCTATTCATTCCTTTTTCATTTAGTGTGAGGTGTAAATCCTTTTGAAGCATGTCTGTGAGAATCTATAGCATTTATGTATGGACAACTGCACTTTTGATGCTATAGTATGCTATCTTCCATATGATCACATCCCATTTCCTATATTGCGTCATTAGTGTCCTTTTCCTGCTCCCTGGAGTGAGTCTTTTCTCTTGCTCCATATATTGCAGAGCTTGACTAAGGTTGTCTCTGTGGGATGAACTTATGGACACCCTCTCTTCTATCTTGGCACACTAGGAGGTGCGGATCTGGATGCCCTATGCTTCTCCTCACAGCCTGAATGACCGTGAGCTCATAATTCGAAACTTTGATGGGCAGAAGTGGAGTGATTTGAGAACCAGACTGAAATGCAAAGGCAAGGTATGTTGAGGATGGTTGTAATACCCGTTTCTTCCCTTGTCATTTCTTCCTTGTGTCAAATGAGGGCCCCTCATTTGAATTCTTGCGGGAACTTGACATGTAAACTCTGTCTGATATGAACAATCTCTTATAGTTTAGAACAGTGTTTCTCAACCTCAGCAACTTTAAGAAGTGTGGACTTTAACTCCAAGAATTAGGGATCCCGGACTCCCTTGGCTGCGGCATTCTAGTCTGCAGGCTGTCTTGTGCCTGGGAATTGCATTCTGGAAGTTGAAGTCCACACTTCTTAAAGTTGGTGAGGTTGAAAAACACTGGTTTAGAAATTATCAAGCTCTTTGGTTGACATTTAAAGAAACATTCAGTCCATCAATATTTCAATGGACTAGTTCAGATATAAACTCTTTGAAGAAACGTGAACCCCTCATGTGATGAGAGGCAGATGTCTTGTTTTTTATTATATAAAGCTAATAAGTAATTCAATCCTGAGAGCACCAAATTGAGGAAATCAAGCATGATCCCTTTGTCCTTCTACTTACCTGCTAGGACTTATATGTCACTGAGCATCTTACATTTCCTCTTACAGTAAAAAGGATAAAATACAAAAACAAAATAATGACATAATAACTAACAAAGAAACTGAGGCTACTGAGAACAAAATCAGACACAACTCAGGGTATACTAGGCACCCTTCCAAGGTCTTCTTTAAAAGCCAGATTTTAATACAGCAAGCTGGGAGCTAGTCCAACTTCACTATTAAGCCCCGAGTTATAATCTACTGTAGTAGTGAGTTGGTGTCTGCATCTTTAAAGTACTTCCATATGTCCTGAAGGTTCTTTTCATTCTTCCACATTCTTGGACAGAAGCATTCCGCTTGCTGCAGCGTCTCCCACTTCTCCTGGTTTTCGGTTGTCTCACGCCTTGTGGAGAATGAATGCAAAGTCTGTCAGGAAGGGGGCTTGCTTTTTTCAACTGTTGATCCCAACATTAAAGTGACCTTTCCTCCTGGTGTGACCGAGGAGATGAGGACAGTGAAGCTTCAGGTAAGGAAGAAGCCACCCACCCAAACAAACAAATACAGATAAACATTGACTCCCAGTAATCCAGCTTTCCAGTAAAAAAAAATTTGCCTGCCTTACAAGATTGAAAATCACCTGGTTCAGGTCACACAATTTGGGTCATGTGAATTTAAAGCCTTACAGTTAAAAGACAGGTCCTGAAATAATTGTTTAATCTCATGTTTGACTTGTATAGCCCGCCCTCAAACTTTTTTCCCCTTAATTAACCCACATTGCTAGTTTGTAAGATTTCATTATGGATGTTGTTTAATTTCAGCCAGGAAAGATGGTGAAAATGCAAATAATCAGAGCCTGATCGCACTCTGCAATTCTGTGCATATAGTTTTTGCTATTAATATCTTCATGGAGAACAGTATATGTTACTTGCTGCATGAGAAAAGTGGTATTCAGTTTTTTTAAAGGGTTCTAGTTTTTAGATCTGCATAGACAGAAGAGAAATGAAGTTCAGATTTACAATAAGTGCCTGCAGTGCTTGTTCAGTGCATGCCATTGTTTCAGAGTCTCTAACTCATTCACCTTCTCCATCCCGCTCTTGTTGCCTGCCACATATTCTTCTTCTTGACATTCATCTCTAAGACAAAATATTAGCTTACATAAAATGTATGCTTGTTTGTGTGTGTCACATTCAGAATAAAGCATACTATTTGCATGTATTTTTGTAGAACAACAGTTTGGGTCCTTTGCAAGATTTGAATTTTGGTGGAGCAGTATTTGCTGTTGCTTTTTTTAAATGAGTCTCTGAGTCAACTGAACAGCATTTCAGTTTCTGAATAGTCTGTCAGAAATGAAAGGTGCTGGCCATGCTTAATTTTAATTCCCTTAAAATTCAAACCCAAAGGCTACCACTTCTTCCCATTGAGAAAAAAAAAATTGACCAAGACAACCTTTTTCTGCTTGAGAAGATATTTTCTTGTCTGAACATTAGGCACACTCAGGATTTACAACAAAATCAAGGAATTGCTGAGTTGTCTCTGCCTTTACTTCTCTGAGTCAGATTTGAGAACTAACAACTGGAAAGGCTGACCCTCACAAGGAACAAATTGAGGCCTGAACCTGTGGCCAGAATCCAAGAGACTTGGATTTTTTTTTCCCCCAAGGGCATCCCTTAAACCAATGGCCCCCAACCAGGGACAGGTTCCGTGGAAAGAGGTTTTTCCTTGGACCGAAGGGGGCGTGGTTTCATGTGCTGCCTGGATCCCTCGGATGGGGCTTTGCTTGTTTACGTGGTCCGGTTTCTGGCGTGCTGCGGACCAGTGCTGGTCCACGGACTGGGGATTGGGGACCCCTGCCTTAAATTCTGTCAGATTCCTCTCCAGTAAGTCTCTTGATGTTCAAGATCAACTTTTGGCTGTGGGAAGAGGTCCTGAGAGATTTTTCATGTATGGAAGCCCACATAGTCTTGAATGGGCCCGATTATCTTTTTTATTTTTTATTTTTTTACTTTCAGGTGCTTCCTGTATCAACAATGGACCTAAGAGAGATCACCGGTGATTCTGAAACAATTGCCAGCCCTCTCCTCTGCCTTTCTCAAAATTCCACTGTGGACTTTCTTCAGCCTGTTAAAATTCAGCTTCCGCTGCCTCCTGGTGTCACAGGTTAGTTTGCCAGGTTTTTTTAAAAAAATGTTTTCATGGGATGGGAATATTTCTTTAAAATATGCAGCTCCCTGGATTTCAAGAGCAGTTCAATCCCTTGATACAGTTAAATGCAATTTCAAGACCATTTATCTACTGCAGAGGAAATTAGGTTAAGTTGTTAAGGATAGGCATTGCAAAAGTTTAGGGCAGTTTAGCTCTATCCTGCAGAACACTCATTGTTTACATTTGGTCAAACTATCATAGTCCTTTCCAAATGTTATCTGTCCCATCAATAGCATAAGCCAACCTCCATCTCCTCTGATGCAATTATAAACTGAAAAGAGTTCAACCTTTAAGTTTATGGCCAACATCTTTTCATTTTTTTCCCCTCAGGTCTAACCTTGGATCGTTCCAGAGTACATTTGTTGCACAGTGACTGGGATGCTCAGAACTGGAGTGACATCACCGATCAAGTGATACTGGAGTTCACCCACCTCTATGCCTTATTTGAAGTAACACACTTCTCTTGGTTAGTGGGCCAGCGGTCATAATCTTAACCTCAGTAGCACTTAAGTGGTTGTGGATTCTGTGGTTAGGGATCATTTGGGCCAACGGTTTTCTTTCTAGAGTAAGCAGCAAATGTTCTCAGCTGGCCTTTCCATCATATTTACAACAGAATTGATATGCGTTTGGAGCATTTTACTTGACCATAAAGGCTGAAGTCCTGCTTACACAGTTGTTTTGCAAAACAACTTGGACAGCCATTTGTCTGACATGGTATAGACTAGAGTCTCCTACATGAGCAGAAGGTTGGAGTAGAAGACCTCCAAAGTCCCTTCCAATTCTGTTATTCTGTTAAGTGATGGGAAACAAGCTGTTCCCACATTTTGCTGAGATTGCTTTTCTTCTTTAGAATGCTTTAAAAGTCATGACATGGTGGACACCAAGCAATCCAGAGATACAGAATGCCTTCCTTATGCATAGCCTCATTATCTGCAGTTTCTAAGCAGAGACCAGAGCTCAATATAATACAAAGATTTTTCATATCGGAAATTTAACTTTGTTTTTGTTACATTATGCAATGAAACATGGGTTTTGGTGTATGTGTAATGTACATTTTTAAGATGTAGGTTAGAATACCTGCTGTATTTGTTCCTCCTCCTGCACCACATTTTTCTGGGTCAGCCTGGGGAGCAAGGCTTCACATGGTTTCTTCATAGCAGCTGGCTTTCTCTGACTTGCTTAGCTCTGATGGAGGGAATCACCCAATGTGCACCCATGTGGCTCAAGAGGATTTCTCTTCTCCCCATAGTCAAAGTCTCTTGATCCTGCTATTGAATGCTCACACAGACTCCAGAACTCCTGTCCTCCTCTTGCTCATTGGAGCAGCACCAGCTATGATTGCCAGTACTGTGGTTGGAAGCTTTGTGGAGACACAAAAGTCAGCTGAGTGACTTTGAGCTGGTCATTCTCACTCAACCCAACTGCTCTGAGAGTTGTTGTGGAGAAAAAGAGGAAGAGGAAGGAGTATTATGTTTGTTCATCACCATGAGTTATTTATAAAGTAAAAAAGTAATAAAATCTAATAAATATTTTCTTTTAATATAAGAATCATTCACACCACTTGCGTTTTTTCATTAATGAAGCAATTGTGTAGCCCTCATACACTCATATTTCCCAGTGGTTGACTTTATCAGAGAAGACCTGGACCAATCCAAATAATTTTACAAATCTCCCTTTCCCTCCAGGTATTGGTTATGGTGCACCACAAAAGCCTACATTGGTGGCTTTGCTAAAGAAGTCTATAAAAGATTGCGCATGTACCGGGTCAACTTCATAGCACTACAGAGAAAGAAAGATCCAGAACAAGTCTTGCTCCAGTGCCTCCCAAAGCACAAAGTGAGTGTTTGTATGTGCATAAGAGTACATCCCTGCACACATCACGTATACCGATGCACACATATGCCCATATAATAGAAAATACAGCATGTATTCTGCAAACACAAAGTTGTTCTTAGTAGCCAGAATTCTAAAAACAGGAATATAGTGAGGAATATAGTTGGAATAAGTAGAAATGTTTTTTTCATTTAAAGCTGCGCTTGACCTATAAGTGGGTGTCTGGAGCCAAACTTATAAAAATGTAGAATCAAAACAAACAAAATTCATTTGTGAGTGTATGTTTTATATAGTATGTTGTATATAAACTGCACTTGGAATACTGCATCCACTTTGGCCACCACAATATAAAAAAGATGTTGAGACTCTGGAAAGAGTGCAGAAAAGAGCAATTAAGATATTCAGAGGCTGGAGGCTAAAATATATGAAGAACAGTTCCAGGAATTGGGTATGTCTAGTCTAGATCAGTGGTTCTCAACCTTTCTAATGCCGCGACCCCCCCCCGCCGCCGCCCCACTACCACCGCGACCCCCTCCCTACCCTCTCCCCACGCAGGATGAGGTGATAAAGGGGGCGTGGCACCAGGGGTGAAATGCTCCCGGTTTGGGCTTGCCTGCGGGTCGCCAGACAGCTGGTAACGACAGAAGCGGGAGACTTCGCCCACCCGCCCGGATGCCGCCTCACCCGGACACCGCCATTTAGGTTCTTTTACCCTTTGCGCATGCGCAAAGCATTCTGCGCATGCGCAGAGGGTAGAAGAACTCAAATGGCGGCGTCCGGGCTACCAGCTGTCCGGCGACCCGCAGCACGGCCGAACCGGGACCTTTTCACCCCTGCAGTGACGGTGGCACCAAAATGGCGGGCTAACGCGCGCGGCGACCCCTGTGAAATGGTCATTCGACCCCCAAAGGGGTCGCGACCCACAGGTTGAGAACCGCTGGTCTAGATAAAAGAAAGACTAGTGGTGACATGATAGCAGTGTTCCAATATTTGAGGGGCTACCACAAAGAAGAGGGGGGTCAACTTTTTTTCCAAAGCACCAGAAAGCAAGACAAGAACCAATAGATGGAAACTAACCAAGGAGAGAAGCAACCTAGATCTAAGGAGAAATCTCCTAACAGTGAGTACAATCAACCAGTGGACCAGCTTTCTTTCAGAAGTTGTGGATGCTCCATCACTGGAGGCTTTTAAGAAGAGATTGGACATGGAGAAACCGGAAGCGTTGCAGCGAGACAGGCTGGAAAATAGAGAAGCTCCAATGAACTTCGCAAAATCCAGCCTGACAAACCACTGTCAGGGGGTCTTCGGACCGGAACCGTCCTGTAAGGACGATGAAGAAGGAGAGGCATCTCGGGCGACCTAGAGGAGCAGGCAAGCTCCTCAAGCGGTCAGAGACAGTTCTTCGGACCAGGGGCAGGGGCGGCGGCCATTTCTGAATGACCGCTACAAAGCTGGCGCAACCGGATCAAGTTTATGTATAGGAGCGCATCACTGAAACCGAGGGAGAAAGTGACCAACTCACAGGTAAAAAACAAAATTTAATCTGGAATTTTAAAGAATTTCCCAAGCTGAAATAGCGGCTAATTGGCACTTGGGAACTGTAAGGAGGAAAGGAAAAAAAAAAATGGGGGCAAAATTTTTTTTGGCTTTAAACTTTTAAAGCCCAAGAAGACTATTTGTACTGTGGAGATCATTTTAATTGGAGAAATATAGAATGACAAAAGGAAGATACTTCTGAGAAAACATTTTTTGGTGGATTTAAAGTTATTTTTTGATAGTTTTGACAATCAGCTGCTGGGAGTATATTGTGGACTGGAGAGTGCCATCTACTGGAGAAAAGAAATAATTACAACAATTTGTGGATTGTAAGAGAGAAAGTACAGCTGTCTGACCTTGACTGTAAGAAGATAAAGTGGAAAGGCTGAGAATCTTTAAGGAGTATTTGTTTTGCCTGCACTGTTTGGCTTTGTTTTTCTACAGTTGTGGATGACAATAAACTTTGGAATTGGATTGGATTGGATTATTATTTGAATTGGATATAAATAGAAATTAAAAGGGGGGGAGGAAAGAGACTATATGGACCTTATGTTTTAACTGAGTGTGACATAATATAAAAAGTTTAAATGAGCAATATGGAGATTTGGATGTATGAAGAATTATTTGTTATGTTAAATGTGTGTGAAACTGTAAAAGGCGATAAAAAATCAGAAACTTTGTTGGAATGTAATGAGAATGAAACAGAAAAAGAGTCAAAAATCTTGTTGGAATATACAGAGCAAGAAACAGGCGAGGAGGTGGTAAAAAAGACAAATGAGGAACAAGAAAATAACATAGATGAAGAAGGGATTGAAAGCAAAAAACAACTTGAGGATTTCACTGGGATTTACAGTGGCAAGAAAAGAGCTGAGAGAGGGGAATATTATGCAAAAAAGAAGC
>QLTV01002702.1:5695347-5712684 GCA_003457575.1 Thermophis baileyi
TCATGGTAAAATAGATTTGTAGTAATTAAGATATATGATGATGTATATTATTTTGGGCAAAACAGATTTAGTAGAAAAGTGGGATGGGGAATTTGATACATTTTAATTGGGGATTGTTAATTAAATTAAAGGGTTTCTATGCAAGATTTGAGGATGATGGTGTATATTGATTAAAGTAAAACAGAACAGTAGATGGAATGTGAAAAAGTAATTTGTGTTTAAAGACAACTTAAATCAAATTAAATTAATTAAATTATGAGAAGGAGTTGAAATACAGCGGGATAGAATATATTAGAAATGTATGTAGTAAATAGGATAGTTAATTGATGTTATTGTAAGGGATTAGGAATTTAGGGTGATTAGTAATATTATGTATGTATTAAAAAAGAAACAAGTTAAGATAAAGAAATATGTAAGGAGAATATTATGGGTTGGAATTGAAACAGAGAGATGATAATGAAATGGATTACATGGGAAGTCATGTAAGATTGAGCCGGACAACACTTTGTTCATAAAATATGTAATGTTTGTTGGAAAAAATAAAAAAACTTTTATGCATAAAAAAAAGAAGAGATTGGACATCCATTTGTCTGAAATGGTATAGGGCAGTGATGGCACGTGGAGCCATATCTGAGGCCACGCGAGGCGTTGCCCTATGTCAGCTCCAGTGCGCATGCACGTGCTGGCCAGCTGATTTTCAGCCTTGGGGAAGGCCGTTTTCGCCCTCCCCAGGCAAAAAAATGGCCCAACGGGCAAACCGGAAGTTAGGAACAGACTTCTGGTTTGCCCCTTGGGTCATTTTTCGCACTCCGGGGGCTTCAGGGGGCTTCAGGAGGTGGTGTGTGTTGGCACATGCACGAGCTAGCGCACGCGCACACTCCCATTTTTGGCATGCAAGAAGAAAAAGGTTCACCATCACTGGTATAGGGTCTCCTGCTTGAGCAGGAGGTTGGACTAGAAGATTTTCAAGGTCCCTTCCCACTCTGATGATGATGATGATAAACGTATAAGCAAATTTTTTGGAGTTCAAATGGAAGTTCACAATTCCAAAATACGTCAGTTCTAGGGAACAATTTGCAGGTTTCAATACATTTTAGGAGAGGTAAGATTAGCAAACATGGAGGGAGAAGAGGAAACCTGTCTGATGAAATCTTTATTATTTGATCAGACTATTATTGGATGCTGCACCACTTGGTTAAGTGAGTTTAGGTAAATTGTTTCAATTTTCTATGAGCATATATATATATATTTGCTGTTCATTAAACAGTTTTCATTGCACTGACTCCTTAAAACACCAGCATATTTTTCAGCGTTTTGTGGAATTGTTATTAGTTATGTGAGAGTCTATGATTAGAAATACATAGGGAGCTCCTATCAAATGTATTGCATTTTATTAAGCCTCTTGGAAACCTGAATCTTACCATTGAAGTGATACAAGGATAAAGAAATGAGGATTTTAAAAATATGTTCCAGTTTCTTTATTCCTTTCTGATGGTCTTTTAGGTGGATCCTGTTTTGAAAAAGCTCCATGACCGATATCGAGGCCCTGAGCCATCCGATATTGTGGAGATGTTTGAAGGGGAGCAGTTCTTTGCAGCTTTTGAACGGGGTATCAGCATTGACGCAGGTGAAATGTCAAACAGCTTGCCTATATTTACGTATGTATGCCTCTATAACTCACGTTTAGCTGTGCAATTCCAAATCAGCTCATAACAATAGCAATAGCACTTATATACCACCCAATAGTGCTTTGCAGCACTCTCTGGGCAGTTTACAGTGTCAGCATATTGTCCCCAACAATCTAGGTCCTAATGAAGGAGAATATTTGTATTGAAATGAAATAATGCCAAAGAGCCATTAGTAAACAGCCCAACCAAAGAATCCCTAAGACCGCCCCCACCCACACAGACAGGCAAGAAACCAGAATATAAACTGACAGCAAACAGCACTCCTTACTAGCACTGATGATGTTACCTAGTTTGGGTAATGAAACGTCTTCAAGAAAACAAGCTCAAAGAGCACTGAGGACCCCCCTCAATCTAGGTCCTTATTTTACCAACCTTGGAAGGATGGAAGGCTGAGTCAGCCTTGAGCTGGTCAGGATTGAACTCCTGGCTGTGGGCAGAGTTAGCCTGAAATACTGCACTTTAACCACTGCGCCACCACAGCTCATCTTAAGAGTTCTTCCAAAAGAGAGAATCAGTTGCACAGGTAGAATCTGGATGCATCTTAATCCCACATTACATGGTATCGTAGTGGAGGCCTATATCTGAGAAACAATAAATATGAGTTCTCCTGTCTCTGACTATAGAAATCACTTCCCTCTGTCCCCCACCGCCAGCCTGGGACTGTTTTCTAATTTATTAATAAGGAGGAAATGCCTTTTCTGAATTTTCCAAGAAAAGATTCAGTTGCTTTAAAGTATTGCAGATAGATGTTATACAGTATATGCACTCCCAGGTACTTGAACATTTCAAGGGCATTGTCCTAGAATAGAGGGCCCATGATATTAATGTTAAAAGGCCTTTAACTGAAAGTTGCACTTTTTGCCTCCTTAACTGAGTCCTTTCAAGTGACAAGTTGAGTAATAAATGTGGGATATTTTATCTGCAAAGCATATGGTTTGCCAATGTGTGGCAAAAATTACAATTTACTTGGAGATTGAAGATAGGAAAAAGGGAAATTAGGATGACTTAGTTCCAAAATTCTGTTTCTTGTGGGACAAAAACATGTCAAAGAAGTTTAGTCTTCCTAACAGTCTTCCCAAACCTGATCCTGTGGTAGCTGAGAATTTCAGAAGTTGTGTTCCACAACTTTAGTTTAGAAAACTTCTAGCTGCAGGGGGCTATTTTATAAGTATGAAATTATTTATGATTTAAGCAAATTGGGTTATTTTCTCAAACTTATTTCAGACCGGCCAGACTGTATTGATGGAAGGATTTCATTCAGCTTTTTCTCTCATTTGAAAAACGTGAAGGAAGTCTATATTACCTCTGAAGTGGACAGAAACAGCAAGGCTGTGAAAGGGCAGGTACGTATGCTTCTCCTCTCGTCCACAGTAAAACTTCCCATAACAGTTTGTACCCCCAATTAATTAATACTAGCATATCAATTCTTTTTCCTCATTGTCTGAGTCCAGTGGCATAACTTATTTATATTCTCTGATTCCATAATTCAAAAGATGAACATATAATTTTGATTGTACTAAATTGTAATAAATATTATCTTCCAGTTATTTTTGTAGAATGTGCTTCATGGATGGCTGTTGTTCACAGTTGAACCCAAAGTCACTTTACCTCAGAATTATGTATATGTATATGTATATGTATATGTATATGTATATGTATATCTTTTTCATCAATAGTACTAGAGCTTACAAATTCACAGTTTGTAAGAGCAAAAGAAGAGAGCCAGTTTGGTGTAATGGTTAAGGCACTAGCCTAGAGACTGAGAGACCTTGAGTTCTGTGGTTTTAGGCACAAAGCCAGCTGGGCAACTTTGGGCCAATCAATCTCTTTCAATTCTGGGAAGGATGTAATAGCAAACCACTTTTGAAAATGGTTCAAGAAAGCACAAGAAAGATTTAAACACTGACTTAAAGTTATAAAAGAAATGTTGGGGGGGAGGGGGCAAAAGAATGAGCACAGCAAATCCCAGGTAATCAAAACATAGCGATAATCCCCAACAGATTGGTTTGATAATAGGCACGCAATAATATGTCAGGGACAAATTGTTTGCTATGCATTTATCACATCCTAGAACCTCTATAAATAAATGCACAAGTAAGTAACTTCCCAAATGAGAGAACACCAACATCTCAGCCAGCTGTGATTCTTTCAAACCTGTCTAAGGCTGATCTTTTTTTTGAAGGTTTCCTTTTATCGAGGAGAAGTTCCTGAGAGCATTCCTGAAGAGATTACAAGGAGGAGGAAGGGGCCCGATTCTCACTGGCTAGCTACCTTGCCAATCAAGCTACCTGTAAGTCTTATTCACAAAGAAGAATCGACAAGCGCAGCACTAGGATTGCTATTCTTTTTTCTCCTGGCCTTGCCGGTTGGGAAGTGTCTTGTATGGGCACTTTTGTTTATGTAAGGCAGTGTTAGTGGACAGGGTATCGAGAGAATATGGAATTCTTAGTTGATTGTTTTAATAGTTGTTTGTTTGTTTGTTTTGTTTAAAACATTTATACAACGACCCATCTTATACCAGACTCTGGATGGCTCCCAGTCAAGAATTAAATAATAAAATAATCTTAAAGCCATATTAGAACTATTAAAACTATAACCTTATATTTAGTTGCTGAACTTTAAAGGCATCATTGTAGTGAAACAGGAAAGGGTTTTGCTATTTTGTACTGACTTGTACTTATATTTGGTGTTGTTTGTGTTATCAGCTGTATGAAATCATATAAAAATATTTTACATAACTGAAAATAAAATACGTAGGAAAGAAGACTATTAAGAATAATTTGTACATTAAAGCTGGTTGGTTGAATCCTGAAACATTTGAAAGCCAGCTGGCTAAAGACTACATGAGGATAGTGTGTAGGGTTTTGAAAAACTATTTAAGTTAGCTATGTTTGCTTAGGAAAATAATTCCATTATTTAAAAAACATTTGACTGCCAATTAATTATCTATAGACCAGTGATGGCGAACCTTTTTTGGCTCGGGTGCCAAAAGGGTATGCGTGCGCGCACGATAGCGTGCACATGGGTGCCCATACCCATAATGCAATGCCCTCCCCCCACGCATGCGCACAACCCCTGCGCTGCCCCCCCGTGCATGCGCACAGGCCTCACTGAAGCTGTGGAGCTACCCTACTACTTACCTTCAGTGGAGCTGCCCTACTACTTACCTTCAGATAGTTGCAACCAGGCCTCCCACACCTTGGCCCATTTCTTCGGCAGCCTGCAAGGCTTTCCTGAAGGCCTCTGTAGCCGAAAACAGAGGTCTGGAGGGAGGGGGAGGTCTGCTTCGGATCGATCTGGAGCTCTGTTATCTGCTGCAGAGGCTTTCAGAAAAGCCTTGCTGGCTGCAGAAGAAATGGGCCGAGGTGTGGGAGGCCTGGATACAACTGTTCAAAACCGAAGAAGTTCCTGAAGACCTCTGACAGTGAAAAGGAGGCTGGGGGTGAGCACACAAGTGAACTTCCGGTTGGGCCATTTTTCGCCATCCCCAAGCTTCAGGAGGCTTTCCTGAAGCCTGGAGAGAGCGAAAACGGCCAAAAAGAAGGGCTAAAATCAGCTGGCCAGCGTGGGCATGCGTGCTGGAGCTGACATAGGGCAACGCCTCGCGTGCCCTCAGATATGGCTCTGCGTGCCACCTGTGGCACGCGTGCCATAGGTTCGCCATCACTGCTATAGACAATTAATATACTTTCAATAAACATTTACCAAAGTTAATTTGGGTTCATTCAGTTCAGTAAGAGAAGCATGTTTTAATCCATTGGTCTCTTTAACTGACAATTTATAATAGTATAATGTGGATTTTCACTATATAACAGTGGTTTAATAGAATTTCTCTAAAATAGCTTGTTTTTATAAAAGAGAGCTTTTCTAACTTTCAAATATTAAGATTCAGCTCACAAGTATGCACTTCTAATGGTAAGGATACTTTCTAATTTATAAACAGGAACACACTCATTTTGATAGCAACTATGTTGTATAATTGCATAATTATACTATATATTTAGCATAAATTCATATTCCAGACCATTTCATTGGTCATAAAATTCCTAAGAGATTAGATGTAAGCAAGAAGATACCTATCTTTCATTTAGATAAATATTCCAAATTAATGCCTTATTAATGCTTAACCTTTTATTGCCCATTCCTAATTCAAAGTTCACCATTTCCTTCTTACTATAACATACCGTATTTTTCGGAGTATAAGACTCACCCGAGTATAAGACGCACCTTAGTTTTTGGGGAGGAAAATAGGGGGGAAAATCTGCCTACCAGGTATTCATCTGGCTAGCGTCCGTAGTCTGGTCAGCTTCAGCACATTATTTTATCCCCTGGTGAGGGCTTAAAAAAACCTTCTTCGGAGGGAGTATCAATGAAAAGGGGCGCTGGTCTTACCTGATACGCCTCTTCTCATCAGGAGGAGCCAGCAGTCAGGATGGGCTGTCCTTGTCCGTCAGCAACGAGGGCCGAGTCAAATTTGCATATCTCCGGATCCTCTTCCTGGTTACCCAGTTCTGACTTGGTCCTCGGCTGAATAGGACGCGGCTTTTCTCTGGCTCCATCCCAACTGCTGATTCATTCCCTTGGAGGACATTTTTAAAGCTTCGAAAAAGATACATTCGGAGTATAAGACCAACCCAAATTTTCAGCTTCTTTTAGGGGGGAAAAAGGTGCGTCTTATACTCCAAAAAATACGGTACACATCTGTGTTTTGTACCATATCATGCATCCAGTTTTTAATGCTTTCCGTAACTCAAAATAAACCAACCTTTATTAACCATTAACTGATAAGCAAAACTTTAAGTATATTTTTGACCTTGAATGATGTTTGACCCTTCAACAGATTTCAGATAACTTCTGACCAGGCGAGTTTATAACCCATCATTACTCAAGTCTCTTTCTGGCTGAGGCTGATAGGACCTTAACAAGATGGTATCTAAATCACTTTGTATGTATAAGTTCACATAAGTTTGCCAAAACTCATGGTGAACCAACTTCTGTCTTTATGGCACTTCCTTTAATATAATCTCTACCTTTATGAATACTATTTTAATTTTAATTTTTTATGTAATTCATCTAAGGCAGGCCAGAGAACTATGTTTTAGCCGAAGATATGTATTGTTTCTCATTCCCTTTTTGAAGAAATAGTTAATATTGGTGGGTAGAAACCTTCCTCCTTTACACTTTAAAGATGTACCTCTGAACAAGGAACACACTCTACTGGCACAAAAGCTAAATTACTAATAGCAAAAGTTGTTATTTTTCCCAATTTTAAAATCAGAAGCAAAAACAAGATTGGATAAATGTTGTCCCAGTCAGCAACATCAGTGATCAAGGTGATAGATGTTGAAGTCCAACAGAGCTTGGAGTCTTTTCCAAGTGGGGAAAGGATGTCTTTCTCTAAATCTGTAGTAGTTGAACAAAATTCCAGATAACATCAAACCAATTATGGCTTTTTTTTCCATGACTCAATGCTGAATGGAAGACAATTGACCATAATTGTACATTGAAGATGGTTGGATTTCAATATTTTATACATTTACCTGAAATTAACTCTGAATATATATCCATAACAGTGCAATATCCATCTCTATAGAGCTAAATCAATTGGATTTAAATGATGAGGGTAGTTGAAACTTAGTTGAACACACAAGAAACTTCATGCTAAGGTCAGTTCAACATGAGAATCAATTATCCAAAGAGACAGTGCTCTCTGATTCAAGATCCAAGGTGGACAGTCACAGTCATGTTTTGTAACATGTCATGAGTAACTGGATAATATGTTAATACGTGATAACAAGATAATACGTTATTTTCTGTTCTACTAGAAACTGAAAACTCAGGTAAACAAACAGTCCACAACTCCAGATGGCTTCTCTCTTCCTCCTTTGAATTTGGGGAATGCTGAAACTGGCTATTTGACTCAGTCCAATCTCCTTGGCATTGCTGGACGCATGGGAGCTGAATGGAGAATCATTGGCTTAAACCTGGGATTGTCCTATCAGCAGTTGGAGCGGATACAGTATAATAACAGGTGAAAAATGGAAAAAAAATCTAAATTAATTCAGGAAATATGACCTGGAGCATCAATAATCCAGCTGCTTATATCCTCATCTGTATCTTAGATGATAAAAAGTATTTTTTTTTCTTTTGCCTTGGAATTATCATACCATTCAGGTTTCCTATTTTGCTTGTTTATTATTTATGATGTTTATCTGACAGAACGTACATAGAAAAAAATAGAATGCGGAACCAGAATAAAAATTAATTAAAATAACGAATAGAAGTAAAGGGCTAGAGTTATAGAAAATTATACTGCTATGCATAGTTAATCCTCAGTTCTTTGGTAGATCTGTCGTTATAACCTGCTTCTGAGAGACCATGAAGGTTGGGTCATCTGTCCTTCAAGAGGTAATCTACTCCATCTAAAGAGTACTGCTTCAGAGGAGCCCACCCCTGGGATGAAATGTCTCTGCAGGGGCACAGAGCAGGGAGCAAGATACCACAGGGAGTTACACCATTACAAAAAAAAAAAATCCTTATTCTAATTTGATTTGTTTTTATTGATTATGTGCCATTAAGTTGTTCTTAACTCTTAGCAACCATGTAAATAAAATTTTCTCCTTGATGAGCTATCACTAAGCTGGACTTTTCCAATGGTGTATTCATGGCTATTATAACTGAGCCTATCCATCTTGCTGCTGGTCGTTCTCTTATCTTTCCCAAACCTGTTTCTGGGGGAGGAGGAGAATTTGATCAAAAAGCTAAACAACACACAGACCTGGAATCAGTCAGCCTCTAAATCAACAGCAACTCTTGTCTTGTTTGGGTCAAGCCTAAACCTGTTTTTCCCCACCCAAACTCTGAACAGCCTTCACACACTGGGTTATGATATCTATGTCAGGCTTCAGATAAAAATGTGTAACTGAGTATCATCTGCATATTGATGATACTTCATCTCAAACCAGCAAATTACTTCAGCAGTTTCATGTAAATATTGCATAGGATAGGAGAAAGGGAGACAATCCATAATGAAGTTTCTTCGAAAGCTAACTTTCTTTACCATAACCACCTGTCTTCAGAAGCACCATAACATCATACCTCCAAATCCCACCCATGTAGGTGATCCAAAAAGATACTGTGGTCAACTGCATTGAAAACTGTTGAAAATCCAGGGATATAATAATAGTCATGCCACCTCTATTCAAGCCCCACCATCACCAGTCATCTGTGATAGCCATCAGTTTCTGTCTATATCTAGTCTGAACCCAGATAGCCAAAGTCCTGATAATCCATATCCTCCATAGACCTTTGCAGCCTCACAACTTTCTCAGTACCTTACGTTCAGAAAGAAAACTTGGTTATAGTACAATGGTTATCTAGTTTTGTTGGATCTAGTCTTGGCCTCTTAATGAGCGGGTGAATCTCTTAAGGACTTCTGGCATCTTCCCTCAAAGAATCATTGATTACAGCTTGAGTCCAACTCCTAATTCTCTCCTTGGCCACTTCAATTATCCTGAGTGGGGAAGGAACTAATCCAGAGGTAGTGGAGATAAAATCACAGAGAACTGTCTACTTCCTTGGGATTCATAGGTTCAAAAATCTCCTACATAATGTTACCTTTCATTCAGGATGAAAAATCTCCTACATAATGTTACCTTTCATTCAGGATGAAAAATCTCCTACATAATTTTACCATTCATTCAGATTGCAAAATCCCCTTTATAATGTTACCTTTCATTCAGGATGAAAAATCTCCTACATAATGTTACCTGCCATTCAGATGTTTCTTCCCACTTCAACTTGGAGCACATGCAGGTGATTCTGCAAGATGCTCAGCAAGTTATCCCACCTGACACAGACTACATTTTCCAGTCCATCCTTCCTTCGGAGGGACCAGGACACTTTCACAGTGTGGCTGATCAGCATTTTTACTTAAATGGTTAACATGGGAGGCATGCATGCAGTTGTTAACCTTGCAGGTTAATATTTCATGCAAGTACAAACTGCGGGGTTTACATGCCCCGCATGAGCCCAAGTATTATGGCTTCCTTACCCCTAGGATGCTGCTGGATTCAGCATATTTTTGGGTTACTCCACTAGCTTTGCCCTCATAAGGATGTTTTTCCTATTCAGAAGACATTAAACTGGGTTGCTGCTGAAAATAATGAGTTAGTGCTTACCACTTTTTTACATGTGACCGTTTTATGCTGTTCAGAGTCTCTTGATAGTGAAATGGGCAGCATGTACATTAAACGAAAAAAACAAATAAATAAAGCCTTATTGTGTAAATTGATAGTACATTGAAAGATGTGATATTGATACTTAAAGCAAATAAGACTTTCATATGCGTGATACAAACAAACCTATTTTTTTTCACTGTTGTTTTTTTCCCCCCTAGGGAAGATCTCCATACTCAGATTCTAGACATGCTCTTCTCCTGGGCTCAGCAAAATGAAAAGAAGCCTGACTGCATAGACAAGCTGATTAAGGCCATGCAGGATAGTGGCCGCCAAGACATAGCAGATGAGATCACCGCCATTATTGGCCTGGGAAGACAAAAATATACAGAGTCCATCCAGAGGGTAGGCCTGCACCGGGAAAGTAGTACAGAAGATTCTGCTATTGTTACAGGATAATTGCTAGACAATTATAGTTTAGTCAACAAAATAGGATTAATCAAATCCAGGCTATTTCTCCTTCAAGATTACTGGTACTGTCCAATTCTTCTCTTTAGTGTTTGCTGCCAACTAGCCGTGCTTCTGTGTCACCAGTGGCTTTTACTAGATACTGGTAAGCAGCCACTTGCAAGTTCACCTGGGATAAGTTAGATTCCCAGTTAAGTTTTACTAAAGTTTTACTTTTTTAAGGCAAAAATGACCTTGAAATACATAAGGCAGACCAGTGCACAATGCTGCCTAAGTGTTTCTTCTTTGTTTGTTTGTTCCTTGTGGGTAGAACTTCTGAGTCTCCCAAGTTTTTAAAGTGGCTCAACTGGGCTGTCTTAAGGATGATGCAAACTGCATATTTTAGAAGCAAACGGCACATTGTTCATTTTGTTTCAATTGTTTCTTGATATGATCCTTGGTTTTACTTCAGCACTTGAACTTTGCAGGATCTCTTATTTGGGGAAGTTAAGAGAATAATACACTAAAACTTTGGCTCCTTCCTCTCCTAGGTAGATAGATAGCTGTTCTTTTACTGATACTATGATGCGGAATCTCTGTCATGTTTTAAGTTACCTTTCAGCAGAATTTCTGAAACACAGTCAGGAACTAGGGCTCTGCTGGTGTGATTTAACACAGTGGTCTCCCATAATTTGTTTCATCCTTTTGGATGTTATCATCTGTACTAAGAAAAGCTGGATTTTGGCACCCATAAAACTGAAACATTCTTTCACATTTTATTTTGCACCTAACCTAATTTTGTCAGGTATTTACAGGAAAAAAGGAGGAGCACTGAAGAATATTATACCACAGAGATGCTTGTCAGCCCCACTTTGATCCTTCTCAGTCTAAAATGTTCCTTTAAAATAAATAAATACATAAATAAATCAAAACAAAAGCCTAGTAGACCATAAACAGATTGCACAATATCCTCTGACGAACACATGTTGTAAATCACTGTATCTCTGGCTCCACTTAATATATTAATGTCACATTTTTGTTTGTGACTTAGCATGAAGTATAACTCTTAACCATTGTTGTTTGTACATTGTAATTTATGGCTTGGTATTATATATGATTTGAGTAATTTTGATTTACTCAGTAGGCCGTGGTTAAGGCAAATTATGTCAACCAAGGTAATGTGTCAGATCCAGGGCAGATTATCCCAGGTAATTCCTCAACCATTTATCTTGGATAGCTAAGATATAATCATGGCTGTAGTCAAAGTCATCTGACTACTAGGACAATTTTGGTTTAGAGTTATTATTTTTTTAAAAAAGATTTTTCTCCAAACATTTCTGCTTTGAGACACTTTAACTGCTTTTAGCTAGGTTGACTAGAGTTATTGTTAGAGTTTTATTGCTTATAAAATGTAATGTTAAATTTAGTATTGTTCAGTTTTTTTTTAAAAAAAATATTACAACAGACTAACAGGAAAAAATACACGTTGTCACTGCTGCTGAAAGTTGATCGTGATGTTGAAAACAGCTTTCTAATCCTTTTGTGTCACCACTCTCAGAAATTAGAAAGCAGCTGTCATATTTCCGTCCTTTCCTTTCTTACCCTTCAGCATTTGCTTTTCGCTTCTTGCCATCCTCTTTTCATCCCTGATCCTCTCAGCTTCAGATGCCCCTTTAGTATCAGTTCTCATATAAAGTGAACAATTTTTATTGTTTTATTGTTCTTTAAAAAAACTGGTCATCTTAAAACTCTCCTAGAAACTGGAAGTAGCTTGATCATTGTTTCTGTAAGCCATCAAGCCAGTTCTGATCAAACTGACAAGATGCTCCTTTTTACAGAAATGGTTGTCTTTGGTAAATGTATTTCTACTTTTTAATCCTCATGACCTGTCAGGAGGTTCACACTGCTGCACTGTTTGGTTGTGCTATTTTTTTTTTTAAATGTGATTTTTATTTTTTTTTAAAGCTGTTTGATATTTTCTGCAGATACTGATAAAAGTAAGTTTTTCCCCATTTGGAAAGCTGTGGTACTTTATTTGATGTTCGAGATGTCCATTTTTACAATGGACCAGTAAGAATTAAATAAGCTCCAACCAGATGGATTTTTCTTGGTCCTGCTAGCCCTTCATCTCTGTTCTAACAAGACCTTAAGTGCTGTCTCCCCTCCCCAATAGGAATTGCCAGGGAGCTATTAGTCCTGTATTCTTCAGGTAGTTGGACAGATAGGGGATTATATTTAAGCATGAAAAATGAAATGTTTCTATTTTAATCTGTCTTATTATGTATTCCTTCTCTGGCCCTGCCAAGAATAATTTCTTTAGAGATGTAGTTTTCCAATTTCTCTGTCCCCCCGCCCCCCTTGTTTTGGTGTATGATTTTTACTCTTGCCTGTATTAGAGAAATCTTCGTTTGGTACTCCAGTTTTGGAGAGGTTAAACAGGGCATATTGCCTTTATTTGTAATATGTAAAATTTTGTTTATTCTTATGTAACCTAATAATGTAGTTGGCATAATGAAATGGGTCAAAGCTGTGTGTATTGTTGTTAACCTCTGACAAATGAAGATGGTGGCAGCCAGTACCAGCTGACATGCCGAAGGTTGCAAAGTGATTTGCAAACTGCTTTCAAAATAAAATGTCTCCATTTTGTACCACAAAATGTGCAAAGAAATAAATTCTTCAGTCTTTCTAAATAATGCAAATATTCTGAATTTGTGTAACATGTATCATTTATTCCTCCTTTAATGTGTATGTGGATTCCTCTGCAGCTTTGCATATTTTCCTTTCTAGCCTACTGAACTTCAGAGGACAAAAGTGATTTTTAAATACATTTTAATAAAATGTGTTAGTCTGAAAAAGCATACCATATTCCTGATTTTTAGCTATTATGGGGCTCTGCAGATTTAAGACAAGAATCCTGGGCTTATACACAGCCTGGCTTGCAGTAGGTGGCAGCAGTACTGTTCCAAAAGTCTCCTTGCCAAGAAAAGAGAACTCAGTTTGAGTCAACCAGATTTTTTTGGCCAGGACAAGGTGTCCGTCAACATGCAATAAAGAAAATGAAGTATTTTGGCACAGAGATAAGCATAGAGTGGATTATATTACTGTAGTCCACCTTTTATGTAACAGGTTGAATTGTGCTTTGATAGCTGCTATAAAGCAAGAGCAATCCAATTAATTGGCAACGGTTAATTAATCTTTTCAGTGCTGGGTAACTGATGAAGCTGTAGAAACATTTTGAAGAAACATTGTTTAAAATCATTTATAGATCACAGATTCTGAAGAATAATATTTTGCAGTATAGACCATTACAATATGGATATCTTCTTCCAGTTGGAAAAAAGTATTTATTTCAAAGTTGGCCATCATAATTCAATTTTACTTTACTGAGAGTAATATTTAAAAGCTAGTTCCCATGCTAGACTATGCACAAAGCGACAAAGTGTATTGGAAAATAGTGCCCTTATCTGTGACCTTGTAAATTGTTTCTCATGTGTTTTCAAGGCAGCATCTACCTTAATATTCTTGGTCATTTTGAGTTATTGATCTGCTGATGTCAACACATCTTCTAAAGGGCTTTCTGGAAGCTGACTGGCATATTATAAAGTTGGAGCTGTATTTTGATTTTGTTAGAGTTTTCATGCTTTAATGTATTCTTATATTACTATGTTTGGAAAATCAGTATAGGAATTTTATAAATATAGCAATAGCACTTAGACTTATATACTGCTTCATAGTGCTTTATAGCACTCTCTAAGCCACGGGTGTCAAACTGGTGACGCCACATTGTTGTAACGTGACGTATCGCGACTTTCCCCCCCTTTGCTAAACCGGGGGTGGGAGTGACCAGTGCATGATGCATCCGACCCGTAGGCCGCGAATTTGACACCCCTGCTCTAAGTGGTATACAGAGCCAGCATATTACCCCCAACAATCTGGGTCCTCATTTTATCAACCTGAGAAGGATGAAAGGCTGAGTCAACCTTGAGCTGGTGAGGATCAAACTGCTGGCAGTCAGCAGAGTTAGCCTGCAATACTGCATTACAACCATTGGGCCACCACAGTTCCTTTATATAACCAAATATTGGTAAAAATGGAGCTTTGAGGCAAAAAAAAAATTAAATCTTCACTGAACTGGGAATACAGATAGTCCTTGACTTACAACAGTTCATTTAGTGACTGTTCAAAGTTACAACGGCACTGAAAAATGTGACTTAGGACCATTTTTCAAAGTTACAACCTTTGCAGAATCCCCGTAATCATGAGGTCAAAATTCAGACGTTTGGCAACTGGTTCATATTTCTGACTGTTGCTGTGTCCCAAGGTCATATGATCACCTTTTGTGACCTAACAAACAAAGTTAATGGGGAAGCCAGATTCACTTAACAATCGGGGTACTAACTTATCAACTGCAATGATTCACTTAACAACGGTGGCAAAAAAGGTCATAAAATGGGGCAAAACTCACTTAACAAATATCTCACTTAACAACAGAAATTTTGGGTTCAATTGTGGTTGTAAGTCAAGGACTACCTGTACACATAACAGTACTGTTATAGAAATGGGTCTTGTTTGTTTTATCTGTTTTTCCAAGCAAGGTCAGAGTTTGGTAGTATCTTTTATATATCAGAACTGGGCAAAGAGGGGATTTTCCTATATTGCTTCAGATAACCCATGTTACGTCAACACCATGTATACTTTCCAAAAGTGATAACAAAAGTTTTTTCCTCTCTTGAATTAGGTTCTTAAAACCAACATTTGGCGCAAAGAGGATTTTTTTATATAAAAGGATTTGTGTGAAAGCTCTAGTACTGGTATCCTAAACAAATTCATGAGCTGCTATTGGACAGCTTATTTCTATTTTGAAATTGTAAAGAAAACCTCAGTTGAATCTGTCTCTTCCATCTCTCCTAGGACCAGAGGTGGATTGCTCCCGGTTCGGACCGGTTCTTTAGAACCAGTAGCGGGAATTTCCTGCAGTTTGCCGAACTGGGAGCAATCGCTGGTTGGCCACGCCCACGAACCGCTCTCTCGGCGGCGCCATAGGTGCCGCCATTTTGTTTTTGGCTTCTGCGCATGCATAGAAGCTGTTTTTTGCTTCTGCGCATGCGCAGAAGCTGGGTTTTCAGCACTGCGCATGCACAGAAGCTGGGTTTTCAGCACTGCGCATGCGCGCTCACGCCCACGTGGCGCGGGAGGAAGCGAACCGGTGGCGAGGTAAGTTAGAACCCACCCCTGCCTAGGACATGCTATAAATCCTTTTACAAAGGTCTTTAAATATGTATTATGATATCTAATATCTCTCCCCCCCCCCCAAAAAAATGTAGGTGACTTTGAACCAGTCACTCACTCTCAGCCCAACCCAACTTACAAGGTTGGGAGAAAAAGAGAGCCTTATAAAAGTAACAAAGGCAGGATAAAAATCAACAAAATACTGGTTCTTGAAGCTTTTGATATGCATTAGATCTTCAACTCAGAGATCAGTTAGCTACAGAATTCTAGGACCTGCATTCCTAGAAGATCTATAGGACACAAGGATGGGGAAGACTATCCTATGGAAAAGCATTCTTAGCATTAAGGCATTACCCAACAAATACAAATGAATCCATTGTATGCTTCCCCCATCTTTTTACCCCTTAATATATTTATTTCATCAAGTTCTTCAATAATTACCACTAATGAAATGCTTTGGGAGAAGCGCATGTTGGTACGCATCAGTGCTGGGAAAGAGGCACAATTGCTAGATTTTTTTTCCAGTTTTATCTTCCTGTCACGTGTTGTTGTTGTTGTTTTTTTTTTTGTATGACATGATTTCAGTATGTGCTCTTTCTGTTCTAAAAGAGAGAAAAAATACTTTGAAGAGGAAACCTTGGCAACAGTTATTTTTTTTTATAACCAAAAGAAGAAGAAATGAACCTCTTTGCTGCCTGCAGGATTAAAAGCTGCTTAGAACAGCATGGAGAAGCTATCTGAAATGCAAACACTGCTACTGTCTACAAGGCTTGAATTCATTTTTTCTCTATTTGTTGTTGATCAGCTGCAATCAAAGTAGCATAGCAGACATTTTTGTACTGCTTCAAATTGTTCACTGAAGTACAACGCTCCATGTTTTTATATTTTTATTGCTTTTCATAGGCTAGCTCTTCAATAGCTTATGATAATATCTTTTAAATAATTATTATATGTGATAGATATGGATGTGTTAGTAAAAAGGGAGAGGAAAGGGAGGTGGTAATTGTCAAAATACAAGCTTGGAGGACACGACCTTGTAGACGACCCTCACTCTGTCAAGGACCTTGGAGTACTCATATCTAATGATCTAAGTGCCAAAGCCCACTGTAACAACATTGCCAAAAAGGCACTAAGAGTAGTCAATCTAATCTTGCGTAGCTTCTTCTCTGGCAATATTACACTGCTAACCAGAGCATTCAAAACATTCGCTAGACCAATTCTCGAATACAGCTCACCTGTCTGGAATCCGCACTGCATATTGGACATTAATACAATTGAGGGAGTCCAGAAATATTTCACAAGAAGAGTCCTCCACTCCTCTGCTCGCAACAGAATACCTTATTCCACCAGACTTGAAATCTTGGGCTTAGACAACTTAGAACTACGTCACCTTCGATCTGATCTAAACCAGGGGTGAAATGCTCCTGGTTTGCTTGTGCCTGTTGGTCGCCGTAGAGCCGGTCGCCAAGGTAGCGCGAGGCTCCGCCCACCCGCCCAGATGCCAGCATTTGGGTTCTTTTACCCTCTGCGCATGCACAGAACGCTGTGCGCATGCGCAGAGGGTAAAAGAACCCAAATGGTGTCCGGCGGGCGAAGTCTCCTGCTTCCGTCGCTACCAGCTGTCCGGCGACCCGCAGGCAAGCCCGAACCGGGAGCATCTCACCCCTGGTGCAACGCCCCCTTTGTCACCTCATCACGCGTGGGGAGGGGGAGGGGGTCGCAGCAGCAGGGCAGGGTTTGCGGGGGGGGGTCGCGGCATTAGGAAGGTTGAGAACCACTGGCATAAAGGCTCCCAT
>QLTV01002702.1:5719766-5733219 GCA_003457575.1 Thermophis baileyi
AAACCACACCCACAAAATAAGCCACGCCCACAGAACCCACAAAATAAGCCACGGCCACAGTAGTAAAAAAAATTAGAACCCACCCCTGATGTGTCCTGCATTAAAGAGTTTCAGAAGATAGATTTATCTTATAGCAGAATGAAAAAAACCCCATAAAGAATGAATATATAGAAGCTTCCTGGAAGAAAGTGAACAATACTTAAGTATGTCAAATGACACCATTGGAAAGAATGACAACCTTGATGGAATGAATTGCTGAAAGAGAATGTGGAAGACTGCGTAGGAGAATGATAGCCACAAAAAATGAAGAAAAGATATAACACGTATATTGAGAAAAAGATATCTGGAAAGAACATAGAGCAGGGAATGGGTTGAGATTCAAAGCGGCAGAGAAAATGTAGACTGGCTTTACTGGTATTTTTAAAAATGCAAGTGAAGTAAATGGAATTAAAATTAAAAACAACGAAAGAGGCGAATGAGTGCTATGGAAAGTGAAGCTTTGGATAGATTGGATGGATGGATGGATGGACGGATGGACGGACAATTTTTAGTATCGTAGATTAACAAGTGCAACTTAATCCTGTGTATATTTTCTCCCGCAGAAATATCTATCAATTGCAAAGGGACTTCACTCTCATGTGGCCCTTACATGGTACTATATGATTTTTTTTCCAGTACCTCCGTGTATTTTTTTTTTTTTTTTTTCTAAATCCCTACGTTACTAGCCAGAGCTAGCCAAGGTCGGATTGCTACTCTTCCTTTATTAGAGCTCGACTACTTTTCCGCTTGGATGCATGTGCTTTGGGTGGGCAGGGAGCCGCCTCTGACCTCATCTCAGGAGGCGCGTGCCGTGACGGGAGCCGGAGCGAAGGGAGGCGTGAGCGAGCTCTGACGCGGTCGACTTCACGTGAGCTCTCTGGGGGACGCGAACTTTCGTGCGTAAACCGGGAGAACCAGCAGCAAAGGCGCTGCGATTCCCGCCACCCACCGAAGGCGGCGCGTGAGCTGGAGCTGAAGTGGGGGGGGGGGAAACTCCACGGACATCCTGGTCTCTACCACTTGAAGGAAAAGCCGGAGTGGAGGGAGGGGAAGCCAAGAGGCAGCTAAACCGGAGGATTGGCGGTTTCTCGGGAGTTTCCAGGCAGAAGCGGGCAAGAAGCAGGGACCGGAACGGCTTGGTCGCTCGGTGAGTGTTGCTGCCGCCTCCCCCCCCCCCTCTCCCTTTCTGGTTTGCTCGTTGATGCAGATGGGCTGTCTGGGCAGGCTCGGCGTTGTGCAGAGATCCCTCGTTCGGCGCAAGGACGGGTGGCCGAGCGCCCGAAATTGTTCCTCCGATCCGGTCTACGGGTAGTCGCGGTTTGCGAGCGCAGGAAGGGGTTGGTTGCAGCCCCTTCCTGCGCCCGTTGCAGCGCGCTGACTTGCAAGCCGGCGGGGCTCGCCCACCCACATTTCTCGCTCGAGTCCTTCCCTCCTGCAGGCTTGCGGAACGAAGCGGCCGGATTAAAGGCTGGTGCCTGCGATGAACTGCCCTGTTAATCCCGAACGGCGTGAGGAAGGGCGTATTCTGTCGGAACTCCGCCGGAGAGATCCCCTCCTCCCACCGTATCTGTTGCATCATGCCCATCCTTGCCCTGGAGGCCGGCAGGGTCTCTGTCCTTACTACATCCTCACTTCCTTTTCAGCAAATGCTTGGAGAAACCGGAAAGTTTGAATGGGGTTCGGCTTTGTCCCCAAACCATAGGAAGCTGGGAGTTTCCTTGGCTTCCCAAGAATATTATCCTGCTGCTGCTGCTGCTATTCCTCCAGTCTTCTCCCAGCTGGTGACCTCCCACTAAATTGCTCTGCCACCCTCATCATTCCCAACCAGAAAGGGGATAGTAAGAGTTGGACTACAGTTGGCAGCATATTTGAAGGGCTGCTTCCCATGCCAATTTATATTTGTGGCTGTACCAGATTTTTTTTAAATGCTTTTCTTTGGGCGATGTGGACGGAAAAGAACATCAAAAAGGGCTTGACGGTAGAGGAGGAGGAGGTCCAGGAAACATGGAGGCTGAAGTGGGTAGGGGGTATAAAAACATTGCCAGTTTCTGCTGCTTCATCCTGCAGTGTTTGAAAGTCTGATTGTAGTGTTTACTCAGCACTGTATCCAAAGTTCAGTGGGGCTTACTGCCAAAGGAACATATAAGTTTGGAGCCTAAGTTGTTCTGTGACTTTACAGAGATAGCTTCGTATGGTAGTTATCTAGCCACAATCTAAAATGTGTTATATTTGCTTTGATAGCATGACATTAACATTTAACATTTCAGGGGTGGAGTTTAGTTTAAATATGCATTCACTAATCCTGAAGCCCTTAGTGATGGAGAAAAGGTAACTGAATTTAAGCCCATTAAAAAATTGAATATTTCGCTACCAAACTTTTTTTTTGTGTTAAAAAAAAACACCTGTAGACATCACCTATAGAATTCAGGATATTTGAAGCTGCCTGGAGGACACCTTTAAGATGACACATTTTAAAATAAAAGACTCTGGTGCTTTCTATAGTGGAGCTTTGCTAAAACTGACCAGGTAAAAGGTTTACAGTGTGTCCTTACAGAAGTAATCTATCCTTTAATATTCTTCCTTTTGATGTATCTATCTTGGAAGAAAACATAGTACATTCTCTCCCCTCCCCTGTCTTCTCACATTAACATGGAAACTGCAGTCTTGCCTGATCTGATAAAACAGCTTGCTTATGTCTTCATATTAGAAACAGCAAGATATAGGCAGTACATAGTGTAGTCAGTAAGCAGATTAGTTTGACAAGTTTGCTCATACACATTTAGATTTAGTACTCAGCTTTCTTTCCATTTAACTTTCTCTTTAGAGAACAGACTTAGATATTGTCACTGATTACATTATGAGAATGAAAAGGATGTGAGTTGTGAATTTATGAAATCACAGTTCAGTACATTTGGAAGATGCAAGACTGGCTGTAAGATTGTCTTGGCTACTGAACTTTAGTGTTCAATGTATAGATTAATCTGATCTTAATAGTGCAACATGGCCTCAATAGATGGCAGGCTCTAGTTGATCTTCACAGATCAATTCCTGGTCTGTACTTGGATGGAGGCATCCTGGAAAGTCCAGAGTTATAGGCTTGTCAAATAAATTTGGGGGGGGGGAATCTAAGTCTTCTATATTGTTGCCAAGAAATCTGCATCAATACATCCATATAAGGCACCCTTAGTTGAATTTAATTCAAAGGCACCATGTTTTTTCCTCCATCTTGGAGATTGGGCATTCTGAAGTCCCTTGTATAAAATTGGCACATTTTTTTAAAAAAAATCAGATCTTTTGTAATCTGCTAAATTCTTAACTAACACATGTGCTTAGCCAAAGGGTCAGTTTCAGCATTTTGTTCCTCTGCATTTTCTCTTCCCTTTTGTTGATGTTGTCTGTTGAGATGTATAACCTCCCCTTGATCATCTGCTCTTTGCTTATTGTGATATCTACTTGTTTAGGATCTAGCATAAAATGTTGGCAGCCAACTACATGACAGCTGTGCAGCCATGAGGTAGTGGTAAATTTTGTAGAAGATGGCGGGTTAGTACTCTTAGTTAATACTCTTTGAACAAGGTTTATTCAAGGTTATCTTACATCCTTGCCCTAAGCACCTCATAGAAATGAAGTGATGAAATGCACATAAAGTTCCTGATTTCTCTCGGTGAACAATCAGATAATAGCTTGATTTTTCTAGCTTAATGCTTTTCCTTTCCAGTTTATTTGGTAGCTAAGCAAAGCACACAGCAAGTTCCTAATAGCATTGTTGAAAAGGAGAAAATAATGACAACTTCCACATTATGAGAATATTCATCCCTAAAGTAAAATAAAAAATCCCTTTCTAGCAACCCAGGGAGCTGAATTAGACTGAAGTAATGATCGATTTGTCATTGATCTATCAGCAATTTCAAATCAGGTGTTTCTACTTCATCTCCAGCACTACCGGTAGTTGTATTATCACATTGGCCCGTATTCTTAGTTTTGAGATTCTTCTTTTGGTTGTTGAGCAACATCATTGTTCTTATTTCCAGATTTCAAATTGAACACTTCTGTCTTCTCTGTGATTGCTGACTGACTGTCATCTACTTGTGAACCAATAAAAAAATCACCTACTGAAGTTTTTCCTGAATTGCAGCTGATAGTATATGAACATCATACATAGGACTAGTTATCTGAGGAGCCATCTGTCCCTAATTACATCCACCCACACAGGAAATATGTTTCAGGTGCAACCTGCCAAGGACTTACACTTGGCTGGTTCTAGGAGGCAGGCCTTCTCTGCCATAGCACCAGCCTTATGGTATAGTGGTTCCCCCAAGTGAGGTTAGCTTCCTCCTCGTTATAGTTCCATAAATCCCTCAACTGATGTGACCCAGTGAATAAAGGAATTGGATTTCAGAATATGCCTAGAGGTATGATTTGTTCAAGAATATAATCCCATGCAACTGCATAACTGAGATTCTTTTAAAATGTTATGACTGGCTTCAGACATACTTATAGAACAAAGACATACATATACAGCATGCTTCTAAAGCAGTTCTTCATGATGGCTGGGGAATTCTGGGTATTGAAGTCCACATATCTTCAAGTGGCCAAGGTTGGGAAACACTGTTCTAAAGGTTACAGAACAGTATTTAATATTTGATAGGATAGTTGTTAATTTACTGACTTAGGCTAAGATTCATTGTTGTCTTTAGTATTTCAGAAAGCAAGGTTTACATTTGTACATTCCATAGATTTTCTATTTTGAGGTGGTGTGCTTGGTTTTCTAAACCTTTAAAAGTCAGATAATGCAGAAGTAATGTGTTCTGCCTAAATTGTGTTGGTTTCCACTACAGTATATACTCTGGTTTTGCTGAGTGTTGCACAATGTTTCATTTTCAAGGAGGCCAAGCAGAGGGAGAACATTTGAGCACCAAAGGAAAGCTAATAACTAAGAAAACAAATGACAAATGCAGAGAACAAATTAAATTTGCTACCCTGCATACATTGCATGGCAGAACTGTTAAATATTTATTAAAAATCAAATAAAATGCCACATATTTTAACAGAAAAAGGCTGCAAGGAACGGTCATATTAAAAATATTTGTTGGATGCTAGTATTAACTGCAGCATATGAATAGGATCACATAGCACATTCAACCATGGCTTGCTTAACCCTGATTTTTTTTTTATTAAGCTATTTGGCAGTCAATGCCAAACAAGCCAAAAAAAATGTGCACCTTGAAAAGCACAAGCTGAAGTTCTGAGAGAATAGAAAGGTGTTTACAGGGTTTTAGATCAGGGAATCTGAATAAAAAACTAGCAGGGCTAGATTTAAAGTTTGGGCTTGTATTTTGGTCTCTATATTATTATTTACAGTATATATTTCTAAGGGGAATTTTATGAGAAAGTTTCCATATTGCACCATCACACGTCTTCAGAAATAACATTGCTTATTGTCTAACTTCAGATTTATATTCTCCAATTCTCTGATTGCACGTGTAGAATTTCCATTTTGGATTTTACTTCATATAACCAGTTACAGTATTTCTAAATATTAAGTGAAAATAATAGACCAAGAAGGAGGCAACTAAACCTCATAAGGAGACTGTAGGTAGATTTACTGAGGGAGTGTAGGTAGTTCTGAGGGAGGCTGAGCAGCAGCTGCTATAAATACTGTATGTTTTACCATCATACCACATTATATCTCCAATAGAAAATGCTGATTCTTAGATCTCTAATTTCTAATACTTCCTTTTTTATGTTTCATTGTTAAGATCTGCTGTTTGAGAAGGAGGAAATACTTTAGTCAACTTGGCCATTTTTGTATTAGCATTTTGCTTTCCTTGTGACAGGAAGTGCTGTTTCAGTGGCGTATATGGGTGGACCAACCAAGCCATTTATTGTCTTGAAACCTTTATTTTGTAGTCTTAATACTTGAAGGGTTTCACTGTGCTTATTCTTAGAAACTGATCTCCACCTCCATTGTGAACGAAGGAGCCTGTGTTTGTACAAATTGATGAGCGGGTTTCATCTCAGAGTTTGCCCCTGGGTCCAGTACACTGCAATGATGCCTCAGGAGTGGCTGAATGAGAATCAGATTTATTTAAGGATTTGTACAGCCACCCATATTACGAACCACAGCCCTGGATGACTCACAAACAATAAAAACACTTTAACAAAAACAACCATAATAAAAACTCCTGGGCCCCTGGAGCAATACTCTCCCACACATTAGCATACCACCTTGTTGAGTTCCTTCTACCCCAATGCTTGTGGGAAAAATCAGCTCTTCAAGGCCTGATGAAGATACAAAGAATATGAAAGAATGGAGATGGTGACAGACAAAAGGGGGAAAGAAAAATCACTGCTGCAATTAACTCCATCCTCATTTTCCTTCTTTTTCCTTCCTGTTTTTCCTGCTTTGGTCCACCAGTTAGCCTGTTAAAGTATTGTGTCCCAGCTATCCAGGAAGAAATGAAGGGGAGAACTTCTCTCCCCAGCCTCGGTTGTCTGGTTGGGAGAATAATAGAAAGTCAGCAAGGTGTTTAGAAATGTGTGGCTGGAAGCTAATTACAAGTGACTTGGGGCAAGAAAAAAAATCACATCTTTTCAGTATGTAGAAGAGAAAGCATGTATGTGTGTTCAGTAGTGGTGGTGCAGAGAAAGAGTTAGTGAAGATACATGAGATTGTTATGTTGAGGTTGATCTTACGGGATGGGAGTATGGGACGAAAAATTGTTGGAAGTTGAGAATCTAGGATGAGAGTTGGAAAACCATCTTTTAAAAGGGTAAGAACAAAGAGCAGCTTTGTGTTTTGTAATTCAGATACCATCTCTATCTTAATGTGCCAATTCTTGGGCAAGTTACTGGTTTTACAGCTTTCTTCGAGACTGCTGCATCCTCCACTAAAGCTGGTTTGGACAGTATCTGTATCAACTTGTACGAATTGCCCATTGATTCAAAAAGGCTCAAGACAAAGATGGTTGCACAGTACATGCAGAGATTAGTGCGTATGGTGCATGGATTGGATTGAGCTGCAGGATCATGTATTTCTTTTTCTCTGCAATGCAGTTTTGGTCTGTTCAGCACCTTCTATTCCATAAAGGCTTTCGTTATATACAAAGAGACTGAACCATGATCAAAGTATATAATATAGCTCTGAAATGTATTGGACAGCAGGGCTAATTCTATTCTTTGGCAGTTTTTTTCAAAAAAGAAATCATAATAATCTCAAAGATGTATTTGTACATGACATGTGAATTCAGCAGCTAGAATTATCTTACATTAACAGCAACAGCATGTTTGGGGGAGGCAGCAGGTGATATGCCAGAAGAGAGAATATAGAATTAGATGTATAGAATGAAAGAGATTGATAACTCATAATTTTCCTTATTTGGAAGAAGGAAGACTAGATTTAAAACTACAGTCTTCCCAGTCCATTATATTTCTCCCCCTAAAATGATGAATCCATTTTTAATGTGCCTTCCTTTTTGATTTTCCTCACTATATATCAGAGGTGTCAAACTCGCAACGACACGTCACGTGATGTATTGCAACTTTTTCCCCCTTCGCTAAACCGGGGGTGGGCGTGGCTAGCGCGTGACGCATCTGGCCCGTGAGCTGTGAGTTTGACACCCCTGCTATATATGAATTTTTCCATGTGTGATGTTCATGCGATGCTGCTGAAAAAGTAATAGACCTTATTCAAGCTCTTGTCCCATAAATAAGCCCTCAAAACGATCTCCCCTAACCTTATATTGTCTGGATGTCTTCATTTACAAGCCCCAACATTGCCAAGTAGCATGTCCATTGGCTGCATTGGCTAGGGCCGTGTGGCTTGCTGTCTGTTAGGCCCAATATAGCTCAAGAATTATCCAGGCTTCAGGATGGTATCTGTAATGCAACTCTGGGATAAATACAGAATTTTGGGAACTCTTTAAGAGAAATTTCACACCTTCAGTAATAATGAGTTTATTAAGGTGAAGTCTCACAATTTGAAATGCTTCTTTTTAGGTTTCTTGTCATGTGGGTTGAGATGGTATTCATGAGATAAGCTGCTAGCTGACTCATATGGCTTATATCGATTCTCCCTCCTATTCCTTTCTTAGCTTTCCCTCAATCTGTCCCGTTGTTCAGGGCCAATAAAGAGCAGCAAACTGATAAGGGCTGTTTCAAATTGCTTAGTTTGTTATAACTCAACATGATTCTTCTCTAGTAGACTTCCCAAAGTATCCCATGTCTATGAAATAAGATTACATGTTTGTCATCCTAAAATTGAGTAGATAAAACATATTTCTGGGAAGTAGTAAACTAATAAATAACCAATTAGAACCCAGGAACTAAGACCCGAGCTAAAGATGACTCTGAAAGAGTTCAAAGGAGGCAGGTTTATGGCTACTTCCATTTCCTCACTTTTAAGCAAGCTCCTATCTCTACTGCTTTTAAATATTTTCATGTTTCAGGGATCATACTGAAACTCCTATAAGTCAATAGTGTATAATGGGGGGGAAAGTTCCCCTCCTGTTCCCCCCCCCCAGAAGCATATGACACTCACAAATTTTAAGTAAATGCCCTAAATTAACTTTTGGGAAAGCTGGGAGAGTTAACTGTTTTTAAGCTTGCATATGACAGTTTGCTTGCATATGGCTGTCCTGGAATATGAAGGTTCCTAGATTTGGCAGTGCCAGCCAAAGAACTGTTTTGAGGGCTCCTTCCTGAATGGAAGGAGATCACACCTCCAGGAAGACTGTATTTCATAATGCAGGGACTACTACTGAGAAGGCCTGTCTCTGAACTCTGATGGGCTTCACATGGAGGGTGCAGGCCCACTTTTCTGCCCCAGTAATGAACTCACCCCTGACATTCTAGCACAGGGCTGTCAAATTCCCGGCCCATGGGTCGGATACATCACGTGCTGGCCACGCCCCCGCCCGGTTTAGCGAAGGGGGGAAAAGTCCCGATATGTCACGTGACGTCGCTGTGACATGAGTTTGACACCCCTGTTCTACCAGTATCTCCATAACTGCTGGATTTGCACATGATACTGCAATGACTTACAAGTTGCAGTGGTTGGATTTGCACAAAGTCAAACCTGTCACATTAAGACTTCATCAAGTCAGGGTCATATGTCCCCCTGAAAGCTCCCCAAATAAAGCTGCTTAGTTGCGTGCATATAGCAGTGATACCCAGCTATTTTGAGGGGAGAGAGAAAAAGATATTAGAGTCTCCTTCAAGCTGGGCTTGATTCCTGCTGACTTCATGGACACGTCCCTATGGTGTTTTTGGCAAACAAAACTCAGAAGTAATTCAGTTCTGCTTAGCATTTTGAGATCAGCCAAATCAGCTGCTCCTCCACCACCTGGTTGGACAAAATCTGATTCTGCAAAAACATTTTTAAGGCTATCTCAAGGACGCCAGGATGCTTGTACTCATAGTTTCAAGAAAAGAGAGAAGGGAGTTTTTCAGAATTGTGTATCCCTTTTACATGTTGCATTGAGAGGAAATGTTATCCTATGCAGATTTAACAGCCTCTATTTTCGGCATCCTGCAGGTAAACCCAAATTTTCAGGCTGAACAATTCCAAACCATTAGCTTTCTACTAGGGAGCATTTAAAGAGTCAAAAGTAGCAAAATGGATTTAATTGCAGGGTAATTTTATGTTTTGCAGACTAAATAACAATCGATCAGAGGTGGATATTTAAATGATATTTTAATTAATGAAGTCCAATTTGCATTTTGTGATATGTACTGAAATCTTCAGTAGATGTAGGTCAGGGATTTAAACAGACTGAACATAGACATCATTTACTGTTATTTATATGACAGCAAAAAAGAGACTTCAACAAGCCAGCACAGTAGTAAGTGCCTAACCTTGTGATATACGTCTGGAGCCTCCTGTCAATCAGCTATTCTTCTATGTGCTTTGCATCAACTCTTATTCTAGGAGCAGAAAACCAAAAAGTTTAAAACCTATTCAATTTTTAAAAGCTCACTGAGGTATCTCAGCTCCTCCGAGAGGAAGTGATTCTGAATAATTCATACGAAATTCTTCTAAACGTCAGTGGCTTGCTTGTGTAGGAATAGGCTCACCTTTGTCTTTCATAGGACATTTTGTTGGGCAGAATAGAAAAAAAATAGCTTATTTTCATTTCTCATGACATGGGGCTGCTAATAAGCAGAGCCTTGTTGAAACGCAATTTCCCTCAGTGTGAAAAACACAGAGGCGGGTTACTCACCATCTTCACTTTTGCTTGCATAAATTGCCAGAGAGCAAAACTTCCCTCATTCATAAGAAACAGGCCTTTGCAATTACAGGAATTAAGCTGTACATGGTTAACTGCTGGGCACCAATCACTTTCACCTATCACTGGTGGCACTTTAGTCTTGAGAGTAATCTTCCTTCTGTATTCTTATTCATTAATTAGATTTGATTATAGCTCCTGGTAACAGCTGAGAATATTTGGATAGCAGTGGTGTTTCCTTTGGCTTCCAGAGTATTCAGGATGAAAGACATAAAGGTTTCTGAAGGTCCCCTGAGCAGTGATTGCAAATGGGTTGCCTAATTCAGAGTTGCCAGAGAACATCCAGCAACATATCAGTCCTTCACCCCACTCCATTAGCCTTTGTTTGCTATTCACAGAACAGGATAGTATCAACACATTCAATGAGGCAGAAGCTCTCACCTGAAGAAAGCAAGCTCATGGCTGAGCATCTGTGAAACGGGAAATGGATGATGCTTGAAAACTGGCATTCATACCTAGAGATGAATTGCAGTTTATTGTCCCCAGGGGAGAGAGAGATTTGAGCCAATTTGCTAGATGCATCTTTAGATTTGTACCCTCATTAGGAGAAGTTCTGGACAATCTCTTTTGGGCTTTCACAGAGTGTTGCTTCTATTGTGCCAACAGAATGTATTGGAGAGTGAAGAGAGGCCACTGCAACTCAGGAGCGTGAGAAAAGGGGACAAGCATTATTTTATATGCTTGTTTTATTTGGCATTCATTTCCCATCTGAAGATGGTACATGGTAGTGCCAAAAATGGGTGAGCATACTCTTCACACACAAAAAATAATTGCGATTAACTAAATCAAGTTTTCTTTTCCCTTCTACTTAGAGTTTGGCTTTGGTTCTGTCAAAATGCATGACCTCTTATCTTCTTGAGTTTATAAGATTCAGCATAGAGAGAGATGCTACTGTCAAGCTAGAGGTGAACATCATTGTAAAATGTATATGCAGATTTATTATTTATTGGATTTATAAGGCTGCCCAAGTCCATAACACTCAGTTGGAATATAGCAGTAAACAGAACAGTAAAACAGTAAGAGATGCAAACTGTGTATGTCCAAAAATGGCAATTCCTCGAATAGTTAAAATTCTATAGTTGCTCAGCACTCATCCTAGCCCAAAACCTGGGGGAACAGCCAGAGCTTTTTGAGACTTCTTGAACATTATGAGGGTAGGAACCATGAGAATCTCGGGGGTGGGGGGTGCTGTTCCCCTACAGCAGTGGTTCTCAACCTTTCTAATGCCGCGACCCCCCTGCGACCCCCGCCCCCTCCCTGCGCATGATGAGGTGACAAAGGGGGCGGGGCACCAGGGGTGAAATGTTCCCGGTTCGGGCGTGCCTGCGGGTCGCCAGACACCAGGGGCGAAATGCTCCGGGGTCGGGCTTACCTGCGGGTCGCCGGACAGCTGATAGCGTGGAAGCAGGAGACTTCACCCAGACGCCACCATTTGGGTTCTTTTACCCTCTGCGCATGCGCAAAGCATTCTGCGCATGCGCAGAGGATAGAAGAACTCAAATGGCGGCGTCCGGGCTACCAGCTGTCCGGCGACCCGCAGCACGGCCGAACCGGGACCTTTTCACCCCTGCAGTGACGGTGGCAGCAAGATGGCAGGCTAACGCGCGCGGCGACCCCTGTGAAATGGTCGTTCGACCCCCAAAGGGGTCGCGACCCACAGGTTGAGAACCGCTGCCCTACAGGTTTATTATGGGCACTTTTTTTTTGGAGTGGGTGGCTTTGAGCCAGTGTTAATTCCTGGCAACTGCCTGGGGCTGAGAGAGAATGATTGGCCGAAGGTCACCCAGTTGGCTTTGTGCCTAAGTCAGGATTAGAACTCACAGTCTTCTGCTTTCTAGCCTGGTGCCTTATCTACTACACCAAACTGACTTTCTCGCTATAGGAATTAAAACCTTGACAATAGAGTTGGGAAAAATGACAGACCTACGAGACAGCTAGGATTCCAGTTGCTAAATCTTTGATTTCTGTATTGGCAAGAAACAAGGTTGGTCTGAGCAAATACAGTATTTGGGAAATGCCACTCACTTTGTTTTCTTCAAGAAATTTCTCCTGCAAGTGATGATTTTCCTTAGTATGATGGGTATTCCTTAGTATGATGGGATTTGGGTATACCAGGTGATTTAACAGAGAAGAAATATATATATATATACATATACATATACATATACATATACATATACATATACATATACATATACATATACATATACATATACATATACATATACATATACATATACATATACATATACATATATATATATATATATACATATATATATACATACATATACATATATATTTCTTCTCTGTTATATCACCTGGTATACCCAAATATGGGAGAAAGCATACTGCTTCCTTTTTGCCTTTCGGCCCCTCCAGGGGCCATCCAGACAGTTAATTACAAATGACAGTCCGTTTCTATATGTTATATTTTTACATAAATATGTAAATATGTTATATTTATGTAAAAATATAACATATATATATAGAGAGAGAGATATAGATATAGATATAGATATAGATATAGATATAGATATAGATATATATTACACATTCAATGAGTGATATATATATATATATATATATTTATATATATATGTGTGTGTGTGTGTGTGTGTGTGTGTGTGTGTGTGTGTGTGTGTGTGTCTGTGGTTATTTGGGTTTTCTCCCATGTGTAGTTGGAGATGTCATTGCAGTTGGAGATGTCATTGCAACGTTTCGACGAAGTCTCATTCGTCATCTTCAGGCTGATTATCAGGCTTGTGTCTTCAGCCTCGTGCTTCTAGGAGCAATGTGAGAATTGCAGCTGTTTCTTCCTTTTAACTGCCAGTGGGGTTTGAACTGATAGGGTGGGGGCTTGGCTGTGTTCTGATTGGGTGGAGGTGCGTTGGGATTGGTTGGGGGCTTGGCTGTGTTCTAATTGGTTGGGGGTCAGTTTGCTTAATGTATGGATTAGAGGGGTTTGGAGTGGTTAATGATGCAGCTGCAGTCTGGCTTCTCGTTTGTGGTCGTGAATCAGCAGTATGGGCTTGGGCTTGTTTTTTGCATGGGTGTTTGGTAGTGGTATCCTGTGTGGTTTTCGTGAGTGTGGGTCTGGTGGCATTCTTTGTGTTAGGGACACGTGT
>QLTV01002702.1:5734338-5760733 GCA_003457575.1 Thermophis baileyi
TTAAACTTCTAAGTCAATATTTCATTTCCAAATTGTGAGAATGAAAGGTTCTTTTTTTTTTTGTTTCAAGCTAACAAACATATATATCTATATCTATATATCTATATATCTATATATCTATATATCTATATATCTATATATCTATATATCTATATCTATATCTATATCTATATCTATATCTATATCTATCTATTTATCTATCTATCTATCTATCTATCTATCTATCTATCTATCTATCTATCTATCTATCTATCTATCTATCTATCTATCTATCTATCTATCTATCTATCTATCTATCTATCTATCTATCTATCTATATTTCCAAATCTGAAAAATATGTAAAAAAAACCCACTTAAGATTTGATACCACAAATATTTGGGGGGGGGGCAAATTCTCCAAAGCTTGAGAAGAGATTCACTTGATAATATGTTGCCCTAGGAAACAATTCTCTGAAGCTGCTAGAAAATGTTGCTGCCAATCCAGAGGATATTTCTCCTAAGCAGAGCTTTGAAATCTCTCTTTTTCCAGGGAAACAGCCAACTTTGAGCAAGACCTGTATATTGCTATTCACTAATGGGAATGAATAGGAACTTTTCAAATCCACAGGATGCTGCCATGGCTTGGCTGTGCTTTTATTTCCACTAAGTAATGGACAGAAACATGTTGATCCATTTCTCCTCTCCTTAGTTTCTTTGCAAGGTTTTTTTTTTTGCAGTTGCTTTTAAAGTTGTTTAATGTTTGTGTTAAAACATAGACGACACCTGTGTCCCTTTTGCCCACAGAATAAGGTGTTTTATCTGTTTTTAAAACCCAGTACATTGGCATCTGAATAATTGGTGACGCACAGACACTTACTGTTCTACAGTCCATTGTTAAATCAGTATCAAATTTGCAAGCCTGAATCAAGATATTTTGCTGCTTGAAGGCTCATCCCTTAACCAACATTTTAATCATTCTTGTTTTCACCATTCAGACATCAATTCCTCTTTATATCTCTCTTCCCTTACCTATGTTACTGCCCCAAACAATAGCCTTCAACCCGAATAACCTTCATTCTGCCAAATGAGCCAGCCTAATTAGCTGCTAGTTTAACCCTTCAGTATCTCATCAATTAATTACTTTTGATCATTAATAAATAGCTAAAAGACTTTTCTATTTACAACCCACCTTATAATCCAGGGGTGTCAAACTCTCATCATCACGGTGTCGTCACGTGATCTATTGTGACTTTTCCCCCCTTCGCTAAACTGGGCGTGGCCATGGCCAGTGTGTGATGCATCTGGCCCGCAGGCCGTGAGTTTGACACTCCTGTTATAATCTCTCCTTTTCTGAGGTATTTGGCTGCTTTCATATTTTCCCAGGTGAATGTGCATATTTTAAATTAAGCCCTTTTGTTCCCTTTAACTGGAAACTATGGCTACATTGTTTCCAATTGTATGTTTGAGTGTTCCTTCTTCATTAAAACAAGCAGTTGACATGCTATACCTCTGGCAAGAAAGGAACATATTTCCTGATAAACGTTTTGTCCATGCAAGCCTTTTTAAACATACCACATATAAAAGTATTCAACGTTGACTTTCTCCAACTCCAGTCTCAAGTGATTCAAACCAACAAAATTGGCAACCTGATAAGGATCTATGTGTGTGAATATTTTAGTTTCCAATCTTAACAGGTCTGATTAAGAAACTACCGTGTTTCCCCAAAAATAAGACGGGCTTATATTTTTTGACCCCCGAAATATGGCCTTGGCCTTATTATCGGGGGGGGCTTATTATTTTGGGGGTCCCATTGCCGCCGCCTCCCCTCCCTGTTCTTGGCACCGGCCGAGCGGCTGGCCCGCCGCCACCGCCTCGTGGAGCAGGACGCACGTCTCGCGGTGGGGCGCAATTTGGGGGTGGCAGGTGGGGCAGGGTGCGAGACGCGCGTCCTACCTTGGACTTGTAGCTCCGTCGCGTTCCTCGGAGAAAGAGAGAGCAAGTGAGAGGCGGGTGCGCGCATGCCCGGCAGGACAGGCTCGGCTCCTCTGGGCTCAGAGCGCATTTCAAAACTCCACCGGAGGCAGAGCCCAGAGGAGCCGAGCCAGTCCCGCTGGGCGTGCGCGCACCCGCCTCTCGCTCTCTCTCTTTCCGAGGAACGCGACGGAGGTACAAGTCCCAGGTAGGATGCGCGTCTCCCACCCTGCCCCGCCCCGCCTCACCTGCCACCCCCAAATTGCGCCCCACCGTGAGACATGCGTCTTACCTGACACTTGTAGCTCCATCGTGTTCCTAGGTGTTGTGTCCACTGACCCTCCCCCGCCTCCGGCTCTCGAGTGAAGCGGGAGGGGGAAGAAACACTCGCGGGCTGCCTGAGGAAGCCGAGCTGACAGCCAAACTTCTAGCCGGGCTCAGCAGCAGAAGCAGCCAGGCACGCGCTTCCTTGTCTCTTCCAAATGTGCCCCTCTCTCTCTCGGCTGTGGGGGGGGAAGAGTGCACTTAAGACACAGCACCAGGAGAAGGAACCTTTTAGCTGCACGCTGAACGCAAGAAATCTTTCTGCCCTTTTGCTCCAAGAGGCTGCGCAGGTGCAATGAGTGTCACAAAGACTCATTTCTGGCGGAGTTTGGAAGAGAAAGATTTCTTGCCTGCAGCGTGCAGCCCAAAGGTTCCTGCAGAGAGAGGGAGGGGAGGGAAGGAAGGAGGAAAGGCAGGTGCTTTGCCTTAGGTAGCCGGTGAGAGTTTCTTCCCCCTCCCGCTTCGCTCGAGAGCCGGAGGCGGGGGAGGGTCAGTGGACAGAACACCGAGGAACGGGTGGCTGTTCCTGCAGGGGATTCCCACGCACTGCCCTCGCCTGCATCCCCCGTCTGAAGGATGCGGGGAGGGCAGGTGGAGGATGAGGGCCCGAGCCGGCGAGCGAGGGAGGCGGGGGCGGGAGGCAGAGCCGAAGAGGCGGTGAGACCGACCCGTGGCCCGGCGCTCTCTAGCTGACTGCAGGGCTCTGCAACGTCAGTAGCCGCAGAAGCACAAGCAGTGAGTGCCCGAGAGTCGCGGCGTACCAGCACCTCTGCCGCGGGGAAAGCGGCAGCAGCTCCAGGCCAGCACACGGCTCCCCTGGCAGGTGCCTGGAAAGCCTCGGCTGCTGCATGCGCGGTGACAGGGACGGGCTGGATGCGCCCGTCTGCTGCTCAAGCCCTGCGCTTGTGGGCTCGCTGTACCCGACCGGCCTCGCTGCCTCCTCGCAAGCAGGAGCGCGTTTTCATACGCTGCCGGAGGCAGCCCAGAGGAGCCGAGTTAGTCCCGCGGGGTGTGTGCGCACCCGCCTCTCACTTGCTCTCGCTCTCCCGGCCGGGAGCCGCTCTTTCTGCGGCGGGCACTCTTTTGGCCAGGAGAGAGAGGGAGAGAGAGAGCAAGCGAGAGGCGGGTACGCGCACACCCCGCAGGACTGGCTCGGCTCCTCTGGGCTGCCTCCGGCAGTGTTTTGAAACGCGCTCCTGCCTGTGAGGCGGCGGCGAGGCAGGGATAGATGCTCGCCTCCTCTGCCTCGCAGGCAGGACCGCGTTTCAAATTGCCGTAGGCAGAGCCCAGAGGAGCCGAGCTAGTCCCGCGGGGTGTGCGCGCACCTGCCTCTCGCTTGCTCTCGCTCTCCCGCCGCAAAAAGAGCAGCTCCCGGCATGTTCCCCCCTTTCCCCGGAAAGTAGTTGGGGGGCCTTATTTTTGGGGGGGGGCTTATTTCAACGCATGTCTCGAAAAGCCCTATTGGGCTTATTATCGGGACATGTCTTATTATAGGGGAAACATGGTACAAGAAACTACCAAGTCTGATGGTTGCTTACTGAATAGGTACAAAAATTAATTAGGCATTTGCACACATATTATTAAATATGAAAAAGAATTTTGTTTATATTGTCACAAGACAATATTCTGATTTAGATATGGTTACGGACAGTCTGATGTGGATGCAGTATACCAATAGAACTACCTTTTGGACTGAGGGATTTATTATTGTGTTGTGTTGACTGTTGCTTCGAGACTGCTTGCCTCCTTGTGCATCCAATTAACTGCTTAGCTTTTGCCAGCTCTCTTGTAGACTAATGGGAAGGAAAACAGTTCAGGTTTCTCAGTCACCTGGTCTCTTCTCGTTTACTCAAGGGAGAGCAAGTGAGTGAAATTTCCCAAGACAGCTGGAGAGGGCCTTCATTGGACAATCCCACAACTGGATAAATATAATTTCTGTGGCTGACAAAACCAACTACTAATTCAGCAGGTCTCTGGCTCTACAGTTCTATGTTAAAACTGTAACCTGTCCTTGCCCACAACTGTGGCAAGATTTTGCAATGCAAAGTACATTCCCTTTGTTCTTGGTGTATCAGCACCTTTTGACCTCATGATTTCAAATTTCTCTTATATTACCCAAGAGTGAGCTGTAGATTATCGTTACACACTGGGTTTCTTAAAAGTTTGTTTGCCGTTGTTGTTGATTGTTAATCTGCTTTCTGTTATCAGCGGGCCAAAATTGAAGGCTAGCTTTGCATTTTGCTTTAGATTCTTATGAAATGCACAGTGGAAGAAATTGCATTTTTTCCTTATCTAGAGAAATAATGTGGAGGCAAGGCAGTTTATCCAAAGTAAATAGCAGAGCATGAATGTTCACTTCTTAGATGTTATCCTGAAAATCATACCGTGTCCAAGATGAAGTGGATTGAGAGGTTGCAGTTTTTCAAGTTTATTGTAGAACAAACTGGATTTCTTTGAGAGACTCTTTCCTTTTTATAGGTCTGTGCATTGTGACATAATTTCACAAACAAACTCCTTCTACAAAGAATATGCAAGAATATGCACGGACATTGATAGTATTGGTTGTCCTTACCTTAATTGCCTTCTGATAGATCTAAACCAGCAGTAGCTAATCTAATTTGGACAATATGTCAGTAATCAGCTGTGATTATGAGTGGCTGTACCAGAAGCAACTATTTTGCCAGATTATTATTTTTATTTATTTATTTATTATTTATTAAATTTGTATGCCGCCCAACTCCCAAGGGACTCTGGGCGGCTTAAATGGAGAAGAAAAATGGAGAAGAAAAGTACAAGAAATGCAGGGCTCTAAAAAAAAAAGCAGTCCCCTTGAAAATTCAGTCTTTGAATTTTGTAATGAATCATGAACAGGTTACCTGAAATGGCATTCCAGTAAATAGCTCCAACTTACCGTATTTAGCTATGTGGTCCTGCTGAGCCATGAAATAGACCATGATATAGCATTGGAGAGACGGAAAGCACAGGTTGGGCCTATCCTATGGCCGGGTTTCCATAACTACCTAATCCTGTTTGGTATATGTGCCACATTTTAGCTACCTATACCCTAAGTACAGCTCTTGTTCTCTTAAAAATGGCCAGGTAAATAACTACTGGAGATTATTGAATAGTAAATATACACTTAGCTTTTTAAAGAATAACCAAAACAGTTTTTTTTTCATTACAGCTTTCTTCTCACTGCTATGGATGCCAGAATTGTTTGCTCATCAGGTTACTTTCTGCAGAATGGCATTCCTCAAATTGCTATCATTTTGAATGATAGGACTAGGTCTAGGAACAAATGTGTAAATTATTTGGTAGAGTCTCCATTCAATTGACCTTGCCATCTGGTGACTTCATGGACATACCTAAGCAGTTTGCTTGGTAAAAATGGTTTGCTATTAACTTCTTCTAATAAACCAACATTGCATTATTATTTTTTAAAAGAGGGTAATTAAAGGAGGATATTTCCTTAATGCAGTTAAGTGCTTGTTTGAACCATTTGGCAGATGTAATGGGTAATGTAAAATTAGAAAACCTGTGAGCCGAAACTGATTTACAAAATGATTGTATTGTTTTATCAGTAGCTTTAATGGGACTGTGGGTCTTACATTTTAGAAACTCTCATATATGCTAGGACAGTGGATCATGCAGTTGTTCAAGACAGAGGTTGCTAGGCAGCTAGAGAAATGGATTTATATGGCTAGTCAACTAGAAAAGACTTTTTTCATGGATATACTGTATAGAAAACAAGTAGCAGGAGGATTGGGGCTCGAAAGCATAGATTCATATCCTGGGCAGGCTCCAGTGAGATAAAATCTATGCAGACAATAGATCCAAAGAGAACAAAGCTAAGAGAGCGGAGAATTGTTTTGATGTCTTTATCTTATGGAACCTATACAGCAGTAGTGGTTTCTAAAACCCTTTACTACCGGTTCATGCGCACGCTTGCGGGTGCGCGCAACACTTCTGCGCATGCACTGAAGCGTTCCAGGTGGGTGGGTGGAGCCTCCTGCCGCTGGCGCTACCGGTTCTTAGAACTGGGCCGAACCGGGAGCAACCCACCGCTGCTATACAGGTAGAACAGCATATGCATATGGCTGTTCCTTGCAAGGATTCCTGAATGTTTAGAATTCCTGTATGTATAGATTTCTCACAGATTTCACAATAAGCACATTTGTTTTCTTTGAAAGTAGGCAAAAGCGATTTCAGTAACTCTTTAATACAATATTTGGTTTTGCTTGAAAATTAATGTAATGATTTCTAGCATTTGTAGAAATACTAATGCAAACATTTCCTGTAATTCATCCAGTGAAAGTCACTTGTCTTTCCTATCTGTGGGTTTAAGTCAGATTTGTATATAGGCAATAACATTGGTGAAAACTGATTTTTTCATTATCTTTTTTCCCTTTCAGTCCCCATATTTTTTCCAATGGTTTTTTTTTTTCAGATTCAGGAGCCTGAGACCAGTTCCTGAGCTTCACCGGGACCAAATCCTTATAATATAGTTGACAGAGAACTCTGAATCTGGCTCTTTATGCTCTTTCTCATATTGTTGAGAATTCCATACTTTGAAGCACATAACCAGGCTACTAATAAATCTTTAACTACATTTAGTTGATAGTTAGATGATCAAACATCCTTCTAGCTGATATTCAGGAGCTATTTCTAACTATTCTCTCTCTCTCCCCCCCTCCCCCCTCTTTCTTTCTCTCTCTCTCTCTCTCTCTCTCTCACACACACACACACACACACACACACACACACACACACACACACACACACACATTGTTTGGATGCTTACAATTGTAGAATCAGAGTTTAATTTGTTAAATCACCAGTTACTACGGGTATGTGGACCTATACTATCCCACAACTCCTGCTTTTACCACCGTCCCTTTTCTTTACTAGTTGAAATCTCCCTGCAAGTACACCACATCATTGCAGACTTTAAATTTTGTCTTCTCTGCTCCAGTGCACCCCCCTTTCATTCTCTCTGACCCTTATGTTACTATTTAAAGGAAATCTGGGGGGGAAAGGCTGATGCTGAATCAGCTCTCTTGTCTGATAAAATCATCTCTTTGTCCTTTTTTGAAGATGGTTCAGTAATTTGTATGGCGACCATAGGGATGTCTTGAGCTTCACTAGTGGCTTCTAGGCCATAAAAGTATGTGCTTTGATAAAATATTGCCTGAATCTTTTCCCTCAATTACCGAACTAAAACAACAGCTTTATTACTCTTTTGGGCAGCAAGAGAAAAAGGGATGGTTGTAATACATTGGAATAGCACCTGTTTCACCATATTTCCTCCTTACAGAGATTTTGCTCTCTCATAGTAGAGACAGAGGGCAATTATTCTCCTTTCTAAATGTCTTAATGCTACTGTCTGGACAAAGTGGCCTCATCTATAACTTGGTTTCCTACTTCTCAAAATTAACCCTAGCATTTTTGGCAAGTGTAAATCTGTATTGCTGGCAAACTCAATTTTGTTTAATATTTTACAAGGTTGTGTTGAACAACTGGACTATGAATAAGGAGCAGCTCTGATCAGCAAGTGATTGAATTTCTTTTCAGATTAGGGAGAAGTTGTATTATTTTAAGGAACAGTTATGCAATTCTCTGGTAGTTTCCTGCTTATGAATCTGATTAATTATTGCTCCAAGTAATAATACAACAGACAGGAAGCTACATGTCTCTCTGTTTATCATAATATTCCCCAGGTATTCAACAGAAAGTTTAAGTAAGGAATTATTAAATTAGTCCTGGGTAATTTTAATCTTGCCTTTTAAGGTCAGAAGTGGCTCAAGAATTCATGACCACAGTGATAACCTTGAGTTTCTTCCAGGTGTTTATGGGCATGATCTGGGGATACACATTGACCTGGCTTTTATTTTGGAGCAGATGTGACTTGAGCTGCTGCTAAGATACATTTCTATTCTGTTGCCTTGGATCTGCGTATGCTGGACATTTGATGACCAAGCTTCTTTTTGTAGAGAAGTTTATGAAGAATGTGGTAAGGCAACAGGTACAGGGAATCCTGGAAGAAGTAAATGCTCTAGATGCATAAAAGTCAGGATTCCGGCCTGGGGATAAAACTTAAACTGCATTGGTTGCCCTCCTGGTATGAGTTTTGGCAGCACTTGGATGAAAGGGTGGTGGGCATTCTCATTTTGTTACACATCTTAGTGGCTTTTGATACTGTTGACTACAGTATAGTTCCGGACTGCCTGCTAGATTAGGAGGCACTGAAACACAGTGGTTCTACTCCTTCCTGTGTAGAAAGGTTCAGTCAAAGGTCACAGGTGAGAAATGTCAGCCCCACAGATGTTCCATCATGTAATATACTCCAAAGCTAGGGTTTCTGTCTATCTTGTTTTATATCCTACATGAAGCTGCTGGGAGAGGTCTTGCATTGGTCTGCGATAAAGTATTATCAATATGATAATGTTATCCAGCTATTTATTTCCACAATAAGGCAAATGGGGAATATAGTGGAAGTGCTGAGGCTCAGATTCAACGGTAGCAAATTGGAATGGGTATTTATTGAAAAACCCACAGATTCCTAGATTATACATATAGTCCTCAATTTACAAGAGTTCATTTACTGACCGTTCAAAGTTACAACGGCACTGAAAAAAGGTGACTTATGACTGTTTTTCACACAACCGTTGGGGCATTCCCATAGTCACAGGATCAAAATTCAGACATTTGGCAACTGACTCAGATTTATGACGGTTGTAGTGTCCTGGGTTCATGTGATCACCTTTTGTGACCTTCTGACAAGCAAAGTCAATGAGGAAGCCAGATTCACTTCACAATCATATTAACTTAACCACTGCAGTGATTCACTTAACAACTGTGGCAAGAAAGGTTGTAAAATGAGGCAAAACTCACTTAAGAAATGCCTTACTTAGCAACATAATTTTTGGGCTCAATTGTGGTTGTAAGTCGAGGATTACCTGTGCTACCTTCTCAACAGAAATGTGCTCTTCCATAGAAGAACAAGTTCACTTCATTTGGTCATCCTCATGACCTGAAGCTTCCAGCTAGAAAAACAGGTGGAGGTCCCAGCCGGGAAGCCCTTGTCAACTCTGATTGGTGTACCTGTTGTGTCTTTACCTAGAGTTATAATGGCACTGAAAAAGAGACTAATGACAGTTTTTCACACTTACAACCATTGTAGCACCCTCACGGTCATATGATCAAAATTCAGATTTTTGGCAGTTGACTCGTATTTATGATGTGTGTTGGGATCATGTGATCACCTTTTGTGACCAGCTGACAAATCAATGGGGAAGCCAGATTCATTTAATAACCGTGTTACTAATTTAACAACTCTAGTGATTCACTTAAGCACTGTGGCAAGAAAGGTCATAAAATGGGGCAAAACTCACTTAACAAATGTCTCGCTTAGCAACAGAACTTTAGGGCTCAAGTGTGATAATAAGCCGAGGACTAACTGTATTACTATCCTTTGTGATCTATTCGTATAATGCCAAACATGGTGGCTGATGTTCTGAATAAGTTCTAATGTCTCCTTTCCTCACATTCTCAAAATGTCACTGAAGTACTGATAATTTGATTAGTTTAATGTTCTCTGAAAAAAATTCACATTTGAGGCTTGCATCTTCTCCTTTTGTTTCCAGGTGGTTCATTGGTACTTGAAGGTGGCACTAGAGATGTATCTTTTGTAAGATTATCATCAGTGGTGAGTTGCTGCCGATTCGGACCGGTTCTTTAGAACCGGTAGCTCTGACTCCAAGCGGAGAGAGAACCGGTTCTCTATATCCGTGAAAGTGGGCCCGCCCGCCCGCCCCTGGGTTATACTGACCTTTATCTCTGCTTCTGAAGCCCAGCTGATCAGGGGGCGGAAGATTGAATTGCCACTCCGCAGCTGTTTTCCGTGCTCCTTGCCTAGTTTGCAACATGGAAGTGCTTTTTTTTTAAGTACTGAGCATGCACAGAGGATCATTTCTGGGAAGGGACGCGCGCGTGGTAGCGAAGTGAGCGTGTGCGCAAAACGTGCACTTCTGTCGCGATGCGAACCGGTGGGGAAGGTAAGTAGAACCCACCCCTGATTATCATACTAATTTCTCGCTCAGGCAGGGAATCAATTATGTGTTATTTTAGTAATTCTTTTCTAGATTCTGCCTCTTGCTATTTATTTAGGATATAATTCTACTTTCTGATCTGTTTTTCTTGTTGATGAATGTGTGAGAGGTAGGAGACAGAAAAATATATTTGCCTTGGATTTAATTATGCTGTAGTTAACATATTGCTGTCTGCTTTGCATTCTTTAAAAATAGCCTTTAATTAAACACAAACATGGAAAATCCACACATATATAAAGATACAAATACAGAACTTTTTAAAAGAAAAGTTCCTAACAGTTTCAGAGAAGGATAACCATATTTTGCTATAATGGTCCATAAATAGTAAGCAACTCATTTGTATATCTCAGGTAACATTTGATCTTTAGTCCATTGAATAACTGAGGTCATAAATGTATCTTTTTGAAGGACAAGTTTGTTGGCAATATGAAGAGTTGCAGAGAAGGGTCCACTTTTCCTGTCCAGCCATCAGTTTCCATGTAGGCTGTGAAGATCTGAAAAAAATCAGATAAAAAAAATCATGAAAAATCATCAGAGAGCCAGTTTGATCTAGTGATTAGGGCACTAGACCAGAAAGCTGGAGACCATGACCAAGGCAGTTCAGGTTCTGCCTTGGTCATGAAATTCAGTTGGGTGACTTTGAACCAGTCACTCTTTCTCAGCCCACAGGGTTGTTGTGCAGAAAATAGGAGGAGGGGTGTGTTGGATATGTTAGCTGCCTTGAGTTATTTGTAAAAATAATATAGGTGGAATACAAATAAATAAATAAATAAAATGGAAAAGCTGTATTAGTTAATTTGTGTAATGACGTATTCCCAGAATAGAGTGAATTTAGGATACCACAATTGAATGAAGTATTTTGTAGTTCATAAATAGGTAAAGGCTTTCCCTGACCAGTTGAGTCCAAATCTAGTGGGCGATGCTCATCTTCGTTTCCTAACCCAGGGAGCTAGCATTGTCCAAAGACACTTCTGTGGTGATGTGGCCAGCATGACTATATGCCGAGATGCATGGAATGCTGTTACCTTCCCACCAAAGTGGTACCTATTTATCTACTTGCGTTTGCATGTTTTTGAACTGCTAGGTTTGCAGGAGTTGGGGCAAGGATGGGAGCTCATCCCATCATACCGTGTTTATAACTATTTACAAATTCCCAAATCTACTATTTGGGCTTCTACTTTTAGGAAGGCTATTTCATTCTATTTTGTATACTCTTATCTGATATTAACTCTCTGGATTTAAGCAGCAACAAGTCATGTTCAACCTCTGTTGGTTTTGCTAAGCAAAACCAGTATTTTCTGGCTTTCTAAGAAAACAGCAGAGAATGGATCTGATATTTCTGAAAACATTTTTGGCAGTCACTCATTCAAATGCTAACTAGACATTGGTCAGGTGCTGCCATCTGCTGAGATAAACTCCCCTTCAGTTTAGTGTAAAAAAGTAGGGTGTTTGCCTGGTTGCGGGATTATTAAAGGCTGGACTGATCAAATCTAGAAAAGAGACCTTGAACTTGGCAATTTGTTTCAGGTTTTTTTTTTTAAGATCTTCAGTATTTGTGCCCAAAGCATTTGCAGTGGGATTTCCAAATGAATGCTGTAACAAAATGGACTATGTTTCTTTGATAAAGTATTATCCTTTCTATAATAAAAGGGGGCCAAAGGTTAAATCACTCCCCTCTAATATGTTATCTCAGAAAGTTCTGCATGCAGATTTTCCTGCTCTGTGAAGACTGAAGAATGTGAAGGAGCTCCTTTGTAGAACTGAGAGGTAGGAAAAGGAATGTGTGAAAACAAAAGGGAGCAATAAGCCTAAATAGGAATGTGGGAATGCAGCTATGGATTCTTGAGTCATTGAGTTACAATTCCTTTCTGACTGATAATAGGAGACAGTTAAGGCCACTTAAGGACATCTGCAGAGAGATGGGATGATTGGGATAAATGTGTGGAGAAGTGGGATGGGCAAGCATTTTTTGTCAAAAGCAGCAGAGCTAATTGATTGTGTGAAAAGAAGGAACAATGCAAGGAATAGGAGTGGAGCTGAAAGTAGGACAAGATACTATTTCTCTCTGTCCTCTCTTTTCTTTTTCTGATAACTCTACTTTTGACCTACTTCTTCTCTTCTTTTTCTCAATATCCTCTCTCCCAAGGAGAAGGATGGGTAGTGAATGAGAGCTCTTAGCCAAAGTCTGCATTATTCCTGCAGAGGACTGTTGAAATGAGGCTTTGGGGCACATATCCTAGCTCAAAGGAGCCAAGAGGCTGAACATGAACTAGAGAAAAAGGATTTGCCTGGTGGTTTACTGATTAAAAGTGAAGTTCGTCTAAACCAGATTGAGCGTGGAATGTATTGGTCTCTGATTGTAATGCTGTAAAAGAGCACAAAATACCTCTAGTCCAATGTGAATTAAAATGTGCTGTACAGTTAATACCACAGGAGCTTAATTGGACAATTCACTGGATTAAAGCTTATAAATGGACTAGTTTGAGATAAATTTAGCTGTCATCGTGGATCTCTTCTGGGATATTGCCAGTGCCTCCTAGAAGACAAAGAGTTTTATAGTTGAATCACAACAAGGGAAGTTATTGTCAGAAGTTTTTTCTTCCTTAGGACATGGGTAGCAGAAGTTCAGCAGAGGAAACTAACTGATTCTGGAATTTTAATGCTGGAAAAAGTTACCTTTCAAATGTTTATACTGTGTATGAGTACAATTTAGATTTATTTGTTAATTTGTTAAACATATTTCTTTGCTGCAACAATCAAAATGACTCTAGGCAGCTTACAGAGAAAAAAAATATCAAACATACCCAATTTAAAATAAGATAAAATAAAATAAAAGCACAACCGCGCTACAAGTAAATCCAAATATATGTCCTATTTTATTGTTTTTACTAGTTGTTTGGGCAATAATTTTATTCATATTCTGGGAATGAGCATAATTTTTTTCCAAAAAGCTTTCCCCAGCCTTCAATAAAGAAAATCAAATCTGGAATAATTTTGAAGTCATCTTAGTGTCAGCAAAATACTAAAATGCATATGAGTAAATTTAATGTTTGGTAGTTATATTACAAATGTAGTTATTTGTGTTGGCTCAAACTTGTAAGGAAGGATAATACTACTCAGAAAAGTTTCAGATGGATGTTCAGAAGGATGTTCAAAAAAGGTTGCTTATGAATCAGGTGATTGTCCTCAAGGATGGTAGGAAAGCAACCATCTAAGTACTATTGCTATATAGGATATGGGATACTTTACAAAGAACAATTTTGATCGGCTTCTTTCTGAGATATTTGCAATATAAGAACTGTTAACTAAACAGTTTGCCACTGTGGATGAACATTTTGGACATTTGCATATAGATCTTTATTAAATTGCGGCTTTATGTTTGAGGGCAAATTTGTAATGTTGAGTGCATATTATGCATACCTTTGCAAAACATCTGCCATTCATAAAAACCTCATTTTTCAGAAAGCAAGTTGAGATTATTCTCTTTCTTCAAACTTAATATTGCTACATTGGCTGGCAGGCGGGCTCATGTTCACAAAGACCCCAAGCAGCAACTGTCTATCATTTTATTTTCTAAAAATGCCTCTGGTCGCATGGGAGATAAAATAATTGTGGCTGATGCATTACTTTATGAGGTTAAAGGCTGTGACTTGCTATCTCCCAATTTAAGATGTGATTCTAGACAGCCTGACAGCAGACGTTGACCCATGTCATGCATCACAGTAAGTATCTTAACCATAGTTCAGTGGACAAGTTGCAGCTGCCTGGCCTCACAGGATGCCCTCAGCCAAAAATTGTGACAAGAAACTCTGTAGCAATAATGTTGCAACTCTTGTGATTTTTTGCAGAACTTATGAAGGCCCCCTTCTTATCATCACCATATACAAAGACCACATTCTCTTTTAGAATGTATTGCAGTAACTCCGAACTTCCTCACGGCTCTGAAAGGGAACAATGTGACTCATTCCAAAGGTGCGATTGTGAAGAGACTCGAGGAGAAATAATGGCTTGCTGTAGCAAAGCAAACAGCTGGTTGCCACTGTGCCTTCTGCATTTGCAGCTCTTTGAATGTGAATTTTTCTGAGAATAAATGAGAGGATCTGAATCATCAGATGGGAACTGGTGGTTGAGCTCCAGTTCTGACTGTGGAACTGAGAAACAAAATACATTTTAAAAAATGATGCATATTGTTCAGATCCAGCCTTGGAAATGCTGGCTTTTAGTTCATTGTCTCTGCCTTCCCATGAACTGAAACGCTTATAACAGTGATGGCGAACCTTTTCGGCAGCGAGTTCCCAAACCGGAATGCGCACACACGCGTGCAGGAGCACCGGAAATTTGAAGACCAGCGCCGGAAACCCGAAGACCAGCTGGCCGGTGCGCAGCTGGTCTTTGGGTCTCTGGCGCGCGCATGCGCACCGGCCAGCTGGTCTTCGCACGCACCAGAGCTCCGGAAACCCAAAGAGAGGGCTCTGTGTGCCACCTCTGGCATGCATGCCATAGGTTCGCCATCACAGACTTATAACATCAGTTGTAACTTCTAATGGATTCTAAAAACATGCATAGATTTCCCAATTGTTAAAGGAATGAAGGTCACTGTTCCTTATTGGTGAAGAACACAGTTGTGCTATGTCACTTCACCTTTCTGTTCTGTGGGCCGAAAGAGTTAATTTTATAGTTGGCTAATTCTCCCGATAACAATCATCCCTAGCCCAATTATGTGTGAGAATACAAAGGTGCAATAGAGCTCTCTCTAGTAGGACCTATCTTAAGAGTGAATCACTGGTTGCTTCATAGCTGCCACAGTTGAATATTCAAAGAGAGATTTTCACAATAAGTTATATATAAACTGGGTGATGGTTTGTTTCATCATCACTTGTTGCCCTTCTAGTACAATGTTTTCAAAGCTGAATTCTTCAGTTTTGTCCTGTTTTGTATGTACGCTGTGCTTCTATTATCATTTTGTAGTTAAAGGCTATATTACAATGGATATGGATGGATATATACAGGTAGTCCTCAACTTAACGACCATTAATTTAACAATCATTTGAAATTTTGATGACACTGAAAAAAGCGAGCTCACACTTACAACCATTGCAGTAACCCGTGGTCACATGATTAAAATTCAGGCGCTTGGCAACTGACGTGTATTTACATCCTGATTCACACAATCACCATTTGTGACTTTCCCAGGGGCTTCTGACAAGCAAAGTCAATGGGGAGAGCTTGGTTCACTTAACAACCATAGGATTCACTTAATGAGCACAGCAAAAGAGATCATAAAATTGGACATGACTCAGTTGACACCTGCATCACTTAGTGACAGACGTTCCGATCCCAATAGTGGTCATAAGTTAGGGACTGTGTGTTCTGTGTATGTGTGTGTGTGAGAGAGAGAGAGAGAGAGAAATATAATATAAATAACTTTGTGGAATATAAGCATGGTGTAGTGGTTAAAAAGCTGGACAAGGATCAAGGGAACCCAGGTTCTAGTCTCTCCTTAGCCACAAAAGCCAGCTGATGACCTTGGGCCAGTCACTGTCTCTCGGCTGCCAAGCAATGTCAGGCTATAAGACTGTACAATAAACTGGTGAAGAACAAACCCCTCATTGCATCATGTATTGATGAGTTTGCTGTGAGAACTAGGGAAGCACAGTGCAAACGAACAAACCCTGCAGTGAAGCAGGACAAACAGTACGTAAATGAATAAATCACTTGATGAGATCACTTGATAGTTCTGATTAATAGGTGAACTGTTCTGTTGACACATTTTGTGATGTTCTCGTATCTTGTGATGCACTATTCTTTTGCAACATGCTGGATTTAAAATATCTGTTCTCAGGATTCTGATTGCATTATATTTAAAAGGAATAATTAAATTCTTCTTCTTTTTTCACCAATAGCTCACCCTTAGTCCCTGAGGAATTTCTAGCACCTTGTAGGAACTTTGCACTTCTTGCCTACTATATAATCTTGGAGGTTGCTGCAAGATGGTTTGACGTATTGTTAAGGTGTTCGCCCTGAGCAATGAATAATTGATTAGCCGAAGTCTATTAATGTAGCCCAGTTGTTAAATATAAATAAACTATAACCATAGTCATTTTTAGCTATAGCGTTCTTTAAAAAAAAAAAAGTTACCTCCATGGTTTGGATTTTGAGAGGTGCTGAACTTGTGTGTATGTGAAATAGACCTGAAAATCCAACCAACTCTATCTTAAATACAAGTTATTTTTCTGGATTTGCATAAAAATGCTGCTACTTCTTTTGCTGCATAGTTACTTAATGGGATATTCGTGTGAAGCAGAAATAACAACCATTTGTCTTATCTCTCTCTTTATTTTCCTTGTATCCTTTGCAACAATTTTCGGCAGGCAGCCTCGCTTCTCTTGTGATTCTTTCCACAGAGCCTGCACATTTGGCAAATGCTTTAGTGCCATATGGGAGGTGGGTGGAGAGGATTTTGCTGTCATTCAGCTGAGCTTGTTGACTTGCTTCAGTAAGTAGCAGGAAGAGCTTGAAATGATCTTTCTGGGAAAACATTGAAAACTGAATATACTTGATTTCTATTCCGAATGAAATAGTTCCATTTGGTAAATACCTCAAATATCTAAATGATATTTCCCATGAGTTAAGGTTAGCAGTACAGAAGGAAATGGCTTGCTTGTGTCTTTCATATGGATTGCAAAATTAAAAGAATGGTCAGATGTAACACAAGTAATGTGCCTGAAGTATAAAAATAATGTTTGAAGATACATTTCATTTTACCATTTGTGGCCAATTGGAATAAGATGCATTTTTCTTCATTTTAGCCATTTCTGCATGAAAATTCATCAGATCTCTCTTGGAAATATGTGGGAAACTTTTATGAAAACATTCTTACCGTATACAAAGATAACCGTGACTAGAAGTAATAATGTTAATGTTGTTTCCATCTTTTTCTAGAAAACCAACGCCAGAATTAAGTGATTGTAACCCCAAAGGTTTAGAAGACTTTTGGAAGACTAAATCTTGTTTCTACAAGATCAGAACTGAATTAAATGGCTAATAAACAGATTAGGTAAGAGCTTTTTTCTGTTCCTCTCTCAGCTATTCTCTCCTTTCCTTTGTGTCGTTTCCACATAGTCCATTTTCTTTATCTCTAACTCCAAAATACATCTTCCTTTTGCCTTTACTTCTCTTTTCCCTAATCTGTCTCCTATATACTCATTTTCATTGGCCATTGTATTAAATGCCATCTAGACATTAGGCCAATTTCTCAAAATTGGTAAGTTTAGGGGAAACCATCCTATAGAGGTGTGTGTTTTTCTACATCTTCGACATCTGTAGATGTATGGTTATAAAGGAGGGTTTCTGAATACATAGGAAGTTGAGATTATGTGTGAAATGCAACTTGTATATTTGTTTATATGTTATCGTTCCAGAATAAAAATAGGAGGAAATTGTAGCCTGTAGCTGCAATACAATAGAAGATTATTACAGTATCTATATCAAAATGATTTGTATTGCAAATGTGCATATTTGTTCACTGGATACAAATGGAAAGAGGCATAGCCCTCCAAAGAATAATGTAACTTAACAGACGAGATTGATAGAAAGATTAAACGATGAAAAACTGTAGCGGGTGCAAGATGGAGTTTATATGTTTATCAGAATTATTGATAGTCCAGGGCCTTGTATATATACTTCTTCCAGTAGAGGAATAAAAAGATCATTGAAATAAGATTTGAAATTATATGATATAGTCCTTCAGTTTCTCTAGATGTTTTTTAAAAATATCTTTGTTTGCATATTACATGTAAAGTAAGTGAATCCTTTTTTGATGGTCAGAATGCATATATATTGGGATACAGTTATCAAGCTATATCCCCAATACAGTAATATTACTTATGGCATAGCAATTTCTTTAATAAATCACAATATTTGATATTGTAAATATTTCCAGTTGATTCGTAGATAAAATGTGATTTTTATAGGATTTAAACTGTGACAACCATTTAAATACTGGATTGATTTGTGATGTCACAATAATAAAGGATGCTCAGGTATGTTTGTTAAAAAAAACAACCCTTAAAACAGAACTGAATTCTTGCTTGTGTTCTGTTAAGCAGATACTTAGTACAGTAGAACCTCTGGTCACGAATGCTTCTGACCACAACCAAATCGGGTTCCGAACAAAAAAATTCACAATTTTTTTTTCCGCGGCCGATTTCCCCTTCCGCGCTTTTTTTGTAAGCACCAAATTTCTAAAATTAGGTTCGGGTCATGAACAAATTGGGTTGTGACCAAAGTTATGGAACGAATTATGGTCGTGACCAGAGGTTCTACTGTATGCCATTACAGACAATGTTAGTATGCTCTGGTGAGTTGTCTAGGCGTGGATTTGATTTTTCTGCTTTGTAGAATCCCTAAGGAATTTAATTTTCAGTAAACCCCTGAATTCACTACAAGGTTCATCTGAACCCTGGAACTCAGTTGACAGCTTCCAAAATCTTGACCTAGCTTTTATTTTTTTATTTCCCTTTGTTAAAAGGCATTCTGAGTACAATATTCTATTCTGCTTAGCTCCACAATTACCCTTTTTTTTTTTCAAGAATGGCTCCATAAATTAATTTTCTCCCAAGACAAGCATTATGGATCAACTTTTGATCGGACAGTGAATGCAGTTTTGTATCAAAAGGTGTTAACATTTAAAGCATAGACAAGCAGTTTTTAATTCCCTTCAGAGAAATTTACAGAGGACTGGATGTCGGTGGTAGGTGGGATTCAAGCAGTAGGGGATTTAATAGTGTATGAGGCCACTCATTCTCTTTCTCTCTTTGTCTTTTGTTGTTGCCTCCCCAATACTTCTCCTTCCCCCATAAAGAAAAGTAGGATAGGTTTGTTAGGAATCTGAATTGTCTACTTACAGTTGACTGTAAGTATTCAATTAGTGCCATCCCATCTAATGTTTTTAGAGAAGAGTTCTTTATCATGGTCTCTGAAAATCATATACAAGAGTGATATGCCTATTTAGAGTCCTAAAACTTAAAACTTGGCAGAAGTTTCTACAACCTGCCCTCTAACTCGGCATGTCTCATGGTAATTTTATTGTTCCTTTGTATCTACTGCATTAGTCTTGGAAATTGGTAGGTGGTGTACTAGTTCAGTGATGGCGAACCTTTTCGGCACCGAGTGCCCAAACTGGAACGCGCGTGCATGTGTGTGCACCAGAGTGCCGGAAACCCGAAGACCAGCTGGCCGGTGCACATATGCCTGTTTTTTGGTTGTTTTCAGGCCGGGTTTTTTTTTTTTTTTTTGGCTGTTTTCAGGCCATTTTTCGAGCCATTTTCCGGCTGTTTTTCGGGTGTTTTGGGGCCGTTTTTCGGACCGTTTTCCAGGCCAAAAAAGGCCTGAAAAATGGCCTGACAAAGGCCCCCTGGAAAATGTTTTGGCCGTTTTTCAGGCCGTTTTCCGGTGCTCCGGCGCCCGCGAAGACTAGCTGGCCGGCGCGCATGTGCGCACCAGAAACCAGAAGAGCAGTTGGCGACAGCGCATGTGCCCACAGAGAGGGCTCTGCGTGCCACCTCTGGCACCCGTGCCATAGGTTCGCCATCACGGTACTAGTTGTAGGGTGATGGGTCCTTACCAGAACTCTAGAAGGTTCTGAATGGGATTTTACATATACAAATCACCATATTTATAAATATACAGATGACCACAAGAAGATGTGCAGTTGTAAGAGAATTACCAATTCTTTGCACTTGTACCTTTTTTGATTGGGATAATTTTTTAGAAAAATGCAGAATATGAAGATTCTTTACAAAGAACTATAAATACAGAATTGCACGCTAGTCATAAACAAATCTTAAACAGTTCCTGTATTTGATTCAAGCATCAAGTGTTCAAAATGAAATCAGTATTTTATTTCTTTTCATTTTAGCTCATGTAAAGATTAACAGCTCTACATTGTATGCAGAAATATTTTCTAATCAGTTTTATAAGATTTGAGCAACAGAATGGAATATATACGTCAGAATATATACTCTGAGATGTTTTTCTAATCTTCTAAATTTCCAAGGTGACCCAAGGTGGTTTAGATGGTATATTGGCTGATCTGGAGGAAAGGTCATATTTTATAAAGCCCATATTTGACCTACAAACTCCCACATGTTTTGTCTTGTCTTACAACTCCACATGATACACCTCCAACTGTCTGTCTTTTGAAAATCCTCAGAGTTCTTTAACCAACTGCCTGTATTTGCTCTCTTGCCTCCCTCTGTCCTTTCCCGTCCAGTAAACATTCTTGATACAGGCTGAGCAGAATATGCTACACTTTCTGAGGCTGGTATCTTTTCTTTCTCGCTTTTAGAGATTGGCCTTCTAATCTTGGCCATTATATTTGAAAGTCAAGTCAATAATGCTGTTAAAACAAGTAGAGCCATACAGTTCTTATACAGTTAGAGATCTTGTAAGGATTCTATACATCCTTTTTTCTTTTCAATTAAGTATGATAAACATGGGATTCCTGTAGATTTGAGGGTTACAAGCTTGTCTGAGAGTTAACTCTCATTTAATTCAATGAGATGTCTTAAGTGTAAGCTCATCATTCAAAGCACCTAACAATCTTGGTGATGTAGCCACATCATTAGTAGGAAGTCAAACTTGACTGAAGGAAATTGTTATCTGTTTGAAAATGAAAAGATTGGGAGTTTTTAATCTTTTATATGGGTTTATAGATTACATTAAGCTTTAGTGTGATTTCTTGAGTTTGACTTAACATATAGCCATTGTGGGTTGTAAACCGTAACATTTCAGGCACAGCACTGTATGTACCTAGCTAAATTTGACTTATTAAACTAAGGTTAAACAAAAGGAAATCACCGTAGTAAAGTAGGGGAACCTACCGTTATCTAAATTCTTAACCTCTGTGGCCTTGTGGAAATAAATATGAGCGCCAAGCTTTATATATCATTGGAGGGTGGATTTTCAGAAATGTTACAAAAAGACTTCTGAAAAATAAAGTTAAAGGAAATAACTACACATACAGAGAACAGAAAATGTTCTTGAATTAACAGGGATAGGGTTTGGTCGGTTTTGAAAGAGTTAAGTCTTTTGTAACACAGTCAGCTTTCAGTCAAGTGATAAGTTCCCCTCTTTATCAGATATAGTCCTGATTCAGTGGTCTCCAGTCTATGAAACTTGCTATGAAAGTACCAAAATCTTTTAAGATGCTGCAGCCTGGCATTTATCTACAAAAGGCATTTTTCTTGCCTTTTCTGACTGGTTTGCTATTCTCTTGGAAATGAACCCCTGTGCTCTTTTCCTTACAGTTTACCTGCCAAGCTGATCAATGGAGGCATAGCTGGGCTCATTGGGGTCACCTGTGTGTTTCCTATTGACTTGGCAAAAACACGTTTACAGAACCAACAGAATGGCCACAGGATGTATAGCAGTATGTAAGTATCCCACAGATTTAAAGAGAAAAGAAAGCACTCTTATTTTTTTAATCACTTGTTCCTTTGCATGAACTGCTTATGTAATATTTGCACAAAAATCCTGTGGAGCTGTTTACTGAGATTCTCCAGGCTGCATATTTTTAGTAGAACCTCGATCCGAAGATAGTTTACCAACACTGCATCACAGTGTTTTGGTTAATTGAGGGTTTTTTTAGAGCTATTATAGTAATTTATAATAATCTTAAGAGTTGGGTACCTATGAGAGACATTTCTGCTTTATCGCTAAAAGAGACATAACCCATTTAACCCATTGGGTAGCAATATTAAATTTTAATAAATAATAAATAAAATAAAACAATCATGGAAGCAATCATTCTAGCCATTGAATCCAACCCTGCTTTGTGATAGATGAGCAAATCTGGTGTTTGCCATTCACTATTGGAATACTTGTAAATGCACATGTAGTAAGTAAACAAAGAAATTTGTTTGTTTATCAGATTGTTATACGCCTTTATTAAATAACTGAAGGCAGCAAACATATATAATATTCTTTCCTCCTTGTATTTTCCTCACAACAGTAGCCTTATGAGATGGGTTGGGCTGAGAGAGAGTGACTGGCCCAAAGTCATCCTGCTGGCTTTCATGCCTTAGGCTGGATTAGAACTCAGAGCCCCATGGTTTCTGGCCTGTTGCCTTTAACCACTAAACCAAACTGGTTCTCTTACCCTCTCTCAGAGTAATTAATTCAACTGTACTAGGAAATCTTTCCTCACATGCAATTAAAATCTCCCTTCCTGTAACTTAATTGATTAACATTCTACTCTCTAGGATGATTCAGCATAATTATTTATTTGATTAGATTCCTATTCCCTAACCCTTTTCTCTAGAAGCTTTCATAGGGATGTCCCTTCCTTTTGCCCCCCACAACAACCCTATGAGGTAGGTTGGGCTGAGAGAAAAGGTTTGGCTCAGAGTCATCCACTGAGTTTTCATAGCTAATTGTGGACTGAGCTTGGATTTTTTCCCAGTTCTATTCCAACATATACAAATCGCTAATGACCGTCTTCTGTCTGACATCCTTTCAAATCCTTGAGGAGTACTATCATATCCTATTCACTGGATATGAAAGGAAAACATTCCCAATTCCTTCAGTCTCTTTCATCAGACATAATTTGTCATCCTCAAGCCTTACCAATTTGTCTGAATCCTCCTTACAGTGAAGTGTGCAGAACTGTACACAGTATCTAAGGCAGGATTCAACAACAGACAATGAAATGAAATGTTAGTTTCGTGTGACTTGGAAAATATACTTCTGTTAATGAAGCCTAACATTTCATTTGCTGTTTTGAGCTGCAATCCTATTAAGATAATCTTTAATCTTATTTCTGTCCTGTAGGCACTTTTTTATTCATGCTTTCAAATCAATTTTGACTCATGATGACTGCCTGGATAAGTCCCTGCAGTTTTCTGGCAAGGTTTTTTTTTAGAAGTGGCTTGTTCTTGCCTTGTTCTAGGGCTGAGAGAGTGTGACTGGCCCAAGGTCACTCAACTCACTTTGTGCCTAAGACAGGACTAGAATCACAATTTCTTGGTTTCTAGTTTGGTGCACTGATCATTACACCAAATTATTTTATCCCCACCCCCTTTTATTTCACCTACAGATTTAATTTAACAAGTATTCTCTCCACGTCATCCTCAAGTCATCCATAAAACTTTTAAAAAGTATGGAGCCCAGGGCTGAACCTTTAGCACCACCCCTCTAGTCTACTGAAGAACAGTTGAGCTCTCTCTGAGTACAATCTGGAACCAGCTGTGCATTAGTATACTAGACAGCCCGTGACCCATTGGGTCATCGTTTCAGAGATATTTCCTTATCAGATTCCTCAATGCTTTCAATAATGGCAGAGCTTCAAATATACTTGAAAAGTTCTTAAAAATTCAGGGAAATATTCAGAGATGTATCTGCTTTGAAAGTAGCCCATGATTGTATAACACAATCAAACATCAGGAGCTGAACACAGTAAACGTTTTATTACATTCTGTATTTGCCTTTCCAAATATCTATTTTATGATAATTTTTACATGCTCGCGTGATGAGTATTGTAATCAACATGCTTAAAGGATATTGGTTGGATGTGCCGATTGAAGTCGTCATCCTTTTATATCTGGACAAAATAGAAGGATAAAAGTTTCCACTTTGGATTTGGAAGATCTGAGTTCTATTTCCCACTTAGTCATCAACATAAGATCACTGGGTCTATTTTGGGCTACTCATTTCCTCAGCCTGATTTATCTCCCAGGATTATTGTAGGATAAAAACATTAAAAACATCATTCCATTGCCTGGGTATTGCCCTTTCATGTTTCAAGCAGCAAGGTCATTGAAGGATTAATGCAGTCTATGCTGACAATCAAAGATGGTTAACACACAACATGAGAGAAGCAATGGAATGGGAACCTTAAAAAGAGCTTTGTTTATTTGAATCTGTTGACTGTAGTTCCCCTGACACATGCTCTAGTGACAGATGGGAAGATAAATTTCAGCCTGTTAAACAAATTACATTATCACATCAGGTATTTCCAGGCTAGAGAAAAATGGTCTTCAGGCTTTATTATAAAACTGATCTTGGAGATCATCATCTCTTTGCACTTATGAGCCTTTTGGCACTGAGGAAAATGGTGAGAGATAGATGAGAAGAAGAGTCTTCATCAGAGTGGGTTCCTCCCGGTTTAGACCGGTTTGCCCGAACCGGTAGCGACCTGCTGGTGACATCACGGTGATGTCACGGAACTGGTTCTGTCGGTGCCGGTCTGTGGGCGCCGCCATCTTTTTTTTGGATTTTTTTGGGGGGGAATTTTTTTCCGGGAATTTTTTTTAAATTTTTTTCTTCTGCACAGGCGCATGTGGGGCTGCTGCTGCTGCCCCCTTTTAAGTCTTCCAATAAAGGCATTTTTTCCTCCCACCCGTCTTATTTAAATTTTATTTTATTTTATAACATATAAAAATTCTACTTCCCTCTCTTCCTTCTCTCTTTCTCCTCTCAGCTCTATTTCCCTCCTCTCTGTCTCCTCTCTTTTCTTCACCGCTTCCTTTCCTTCCATTCCTCTTCTTCCTCTCTTGCCATCTTGGATTTTGCTTCTCTGCTGCCCTGCAGGGTCTGAGGTCGACCCGGCAACACAGGCGCGTTTCGGGGCACCTAATCCTCCAGCAAGCCCGGCCACGCGATGGCCGGAGAGTGAGGGAGGGAGGCCAGGTCCTCCCGGGCAGCTGCTCCCCACTGCCCTCACCTAGCGCCAGCGATCTCGGAGGACTATGTTTTGCCCAGCTTGGAAGTTGCTTCCGAAGCGTGGAGACTCCAGCTGCCCCCTCCCTGCCGGCCAGCATCTCCCAAAGCCACCCTCGGTCCTTCGGGAAGACGCAGTCACTGTGCTGGGGCTGAGAGCAGCGGTGGCGGCTCTGCGGGAGGAAAGATCAATTTGGGGGTGGCAGGCAGGTGGGGCAAGGCATGGGGCGGGAGGGCCGCGAGACCCACATCTTATCGGAGACTGCCAGCTCTGGATCTTGCGGCTTTTTCGGGGTTTTCTTAAAAGAAAAACCGTCTCTCCAGCCGAGCTTGAAACCTTGCTTCAGGAGGGAGCAATCGGGCAGCGTTTCCCCCCCTCCCCTGGCGCCTGCAGCCTTGGAGCAACTCCCGGCCCTTGCACAGTAAAGGAAAACTTCTCGCGCGTGCGAGAAGTTAATTGCCTCGCACTCATGAGAAGTTTTTATTTACTGTGCAAGGGCCAGGAATTGCTGCAGGCTCCGAGGCTGCAGCTGCCCAGGGAGGGGGAGAAACGCTGCCCGACTGCTGCTCCCTCCCGAAGCAACCTCGGAAGTTTTCAAGCTCATCTGGAGAGGCGTTTTTTTTAAAGAAAACCCCGAAAAAGCAGTAAGATCCGGAGCTGCCAGTCTCTGGTAAGATGCGCCTCTCACGCAGTGGGGTACAATTTGGGGGTGGCAGGCAATGTTCCCTCTAATTTTTTTTCACTGTGTGCGGGAAAGTATAGTGTTTGAGCGGCACATTTTCATGCCTGAGCACCTGAATTTTTTTCACAGATGTCACCCAAGACAATGAAATCAGTGTTATTTGAAGCTCAAAGTTATGTTTATTCAATGTACCCACTTAATTAAAAGTGTTATATATCAGTATCACTTATAATACTGCAAGTCTGCAATATTAAAATACTTGTATAGTGTTTACGGTAATGTACACTATTAGTCACTGAAAGTCTGTCTCATCTTACAGTTTCTCACGTCTGAAACCTCACTCGCAATCGGCGCTTGATGCTTGGAATGTTGCGCAAATATCCAGCAGATATCTGCGTTAGAGTTAGAGTTATAGGTGAAGGTGATTGAGTGTGAGATTTGCTCCTTGTTTACATATAATAGCTTGCCCTGCCAGTGTAGTTTTCTCCTTGGTAGTTAATTTGATTAGGAACTACTTAATATTGTCTTCTGCTTGGTTGTTTGTCTGGTGTTAATCCCTGTTTATCTGGGTGTTGGTTTCTGGAGAGGATGTTCTGGTTTCTTCTTCTTGTT
>QLTV01002702.1:5761347-5777483 GCA_003457575.1 Thermophis baileyi
GGGGGGGAAACCGGAGCCTCAGGCGACCGGCTGAAAAGAGCTCCTCTCTGCCGGAGGAGCGGCTGAGAGACAGAGGCAGGGAGGAGCGCTGGGCGGCTGTTCCCCATGTGGTGTTGATGTTGATCCACTGAACCGCCGGGCTATAAAGTGAACCGGGAGCCCAGAAGGGCTGAGCTTCAGCCAGAGAGCGAGCGCTGCCTTCCTGGAGGAGGATACTTTGCATCCCGTTTCAAATCACTGCGCGCAGTTGGAAACTGCTGCGCGGAGCTTTCTTTTCACCTGCGCGGCCGCGCAGCCGCGCAACTTAGAGGGAACATTGGTGGCAGGTGGGGCAGGGCATGGGGCGGGAGGGCTGCGAGACACACACAGTCATCTTACAGTGTGGTGGGTCGAAAGAGGGAAAAAAATGAACAAAGAAGCTTAGTTACGCGGAGAAGAGCTATTCATAGATTCCCAGGAGGGGGACTTTGGCAGGGAAAGAGGACGTCGGAGGAGAAAACTAATCTTATAGGGAAGAATTTCTGATTGAGAACAGACGTTGTATCGGGTGTATGGCGCGAAGATAAGCTTTCTAGAGGTTTCTCTGCGGTAGTTTGTGCTAAGAGTAGCTCCCTATATATGTGTGTGTTGTACTCCTCTTTGCCTCCAAGACGGCCCGCTGTACTCCCTGAGAAGGCAAGGGGACAACGGGCGGGAGGGACTTGCGAGCCAATCTCTTCACCAACGGGCTGAGCCCCAGCTGAGGCGAAGGGAGAGAGAGAGAGAGAGAGAGAGAGAGAGAGAGAGAGAGAGAGAGAAAGAGAACGCCTTAGCAATGGGGCGTGGAAGCTTGTTCTCGCTCCGCAGCCAAAATGAGCGGGCCCTCTGGGCAGACTCCTTGCTCCCCCCCACCCCCTGCACGACTCGCGAGGCCCAAAGCCGCCGTACAGAGATCGGAAAGATTAAGAGCAGCCTTCGCCTCTGCTGGTAGTGGCAGCGCAGAGCCCGTCGCCAGGGTAACAAGCAGCTACTGGGGCCGCGGCGGGGCAAAAAGGACTCTCCGAATGTGAATGCCTTTCCTTGCCCTCCCCGAGTGCCGGACTCTGCCGTTGCCATCACCCCTGGCCTGCCCGTCTCTCCCACAGCTGGCTCCACGCTCATGTGGGCTAGCATGAGCGTGGCTCTCCAGGAGCTTGGCAACAACAACGCCAAAAAGTTCTCCGGTCAGCCGGCGAGAAGAAAGCTGCTTCGTGCTTTCCCTCCATTGCCCTTCCCGGCTGAAAAGCCATGGCCGGCGGGCCGCGGAAACAGGGTCACCCTCTTGACTGGGGGCCTGGGCGCGTCCTCGGTGAAGCCGCCCCCGAAGTCCAGAGGGAAGCCTTTCTCCTGCACGCTCATCTTGCCGACGGGACCCAGCTGGCCCGGCTCAGCGCGCCAGCAGGAGTGGGGTGCTCCGGATGCAACTGCGGGGAAGGCCCGTCAGAGGCGAGAAGGGGCGCTTTTCGGCCAGGAAGGGCAACGGAGGGAAAGCCGAGACGACCACCGCCATTCAACGGCGTCCCGACCTGGATATGGGGCCAGAGTGTCAAAAAAAAAAGTGTCAAAAAGTCCCAAATTTTTTTGCCACCGTTTCAGTGGGCATGGCTTGGTGGGGGGTTATGTGACTGAATGTGCATGTGTGATGTCAAGTTGGCCACACCCACTCAGTCACATGACCATCAAACCACACCCACAAAATAAGCCACGCCCACAGAACCGGTAGTAAAAAAAATTAGAACCCACCCCTGGTCTTCGTATACTGCCTCTGTCTCTCTTTCTCACCTGGCTTGTTGTTAGTTAACTCTGCATTTATGAGACAAAGGAAACTTCATGTTTTTTTTCTTTTTTCTCTACCTCCCTCCAAAATTGTCAACATTCTGCTTATATTCAAGAGCCTATCTTCCAACAAGAGTCCCTGCTGAATTCAAATCTCTCACAAATAATTATTCCGTTGCTACAGAAATGGTCAACTTGTAAAATTATTTTTTAAAGAAAGAAATATCCTGCTTATAATATATACGATTTACCTAAAATTAGAACACTTAGCATGCAAAGGACTTTTGAAGACTATGTATTTGAAGTCTACTCAAGTATGAAAAGAATCATTCATCAAGGTTATATGACCCAAAGTTTCAGCAAATAGGTGGCTGGGGAAACACTTTGCTTATGGCTGTTTTTATTTAGCTTCAGATGTTTCTCAAAGGAATTGATGTTTCTTATAAAAATAAAATTATTCTTGAGAGTGAAATGTTCTTATTCTTCATTATATCTGGACTTGATTTTTTGCTCTTATTTTTTTAAGGGGTTCTGTAACTCTTATCAAAGGGGATCTGTTTTTAAACAGATTGAAAACAAGAACGACATTCTGGCATCGGTATAGTGTTGTTAGAGAGTTTTCCAATGTAGGTATGTGCTGAGGGGAATCAAGAGATGGCAAGTGACAAAATGTGCACTGTGACATCATAATGCAAACCCTGTAACTTACAAACTTGTGTTCAATGTCAAGACATACATTAGGAAAGGGGGGAGTTTGTGTTGTAATGTTGAATGAAGAGTTTGTCATTGGGTGCCAACTAGCTGAGCAGTGCTGTCAAATTGAAGCATGCCTCAGGATGACTTTTCATGTAATTTACAATCTGAACCACTATTTCCTTTCCTTTCCCTGCACATGACAGCCTGGCATCTAGACACTGAAACTGTTGGCACAACCTTTCCAATCTGTTTGCTCTCATATATGCTGTATTGCAAGTCCAGTCAACTGGTTATGTGGATGGCAGTTGCTGTCCCACATAAGGAGTATCCTGATTTTGAGAAGGCTGAACAGTTTTGGTCACCACGATGTAAAAAAGATGTTGAGACTCTAGAAAGAGGGCAGAGAACAGCAACAGAGATGATTAGGGAATTGGAGGTGAAAACATAAAGAACAGTTGCTGGAATTGGGTATGTCTAGTTTAATGAAAAGAAGGACTAGGGGTGACATGATAGCAGTGTTTCAATATCTCAGGGGTTGCCGCAAAGAAGAAGGAGTCAAGCTATTCTCCAAAGCACCTGAAGGCAGGACAAGACACAATGGATGGAAACTAATCAAGGAGAGAAGCAACCTAGAACTAAGGAGAAATTTCCTGACAGAACAATTCATAAGTGGAACAACTTGCCTCCAGAAGTTGTGAATGCTCCAACACTGGAAGTTTTTAAGAAGAGATTAGAGAACCATTTGTCTGAAATGGTATTGGGTTTCCTGCGGGAGCAGTGGGTTGGACTAGAAGACCTCCAAGGTCCCTTCCAACTCTATTATTCTCTTTTGTTAGTATTTTAATGACTAATAACTCTTTGCTTCATCTTTCCAACAGGTCTGACTGCCTTATTAAAACAATCCGGTCTGAAGGATATTTTGGGATGTACAGAGGTCAGTATTTCATTTCATAGTCACAAATAATTAATTCCAGAAAAAAATCTTATTGAAAATGTTGCATCTAGATTAGAGGTTGCTAGGTTTTAGCGATAAGGCTGCTGTGCATTTAGCTGCTTTATAGCAATTAGTGTTTCTTACCACTGAAATGCGGTGATTTAGAAGGGATTCTAGGTGGCAGCCAGGAAAAGAGTGCCTATCGTGGCTTAATTTTTCAAGTGTGAAATAAAGATCAACAGGCATTCCTCTATGAATTACAATTCAATTTTTTTTGTCGCCTCATAGGTATGAGAAAACTGTATAACTTGCATCAGGCTGGCAACTGGAAATATAGATTTTTTTAAGGAAAATGTTAATTCAATTTACTTTCATTAATATTAATCACAACTTTAGAAAGCAAATTAACCTGAATATATTATACATATACCATTTGTTGCTAAAATCATTTCATATACCAACTATGTTGTTATAAAAAATATTTATTAAAAAAAATCTGTTGACTTTTAAAATTTTGTCCAGTTTCCCACGTGTCAGTATAGACAATAATTGAGAAACAGCAAGTTCCTCAACTTAATTATTGATGTTAGAAATGCTGGAAGTTTTTTTTTTCTGGATAAAAACTTGTGACTTTTTACAACCTCACGAGAAGCTGAAATCTGGTAAATGAACATTTTCTCATCCCTCTGATTGCCGATCTACTTACCATACATCTGTTAAAGCTAGAGAGGTTTTGCAGCAGCAGTGACAAAAAGAAATTTGTGTGTACCGAGCAGAAGAAACATATTATCCATATTATATTAGCTAATTTACCTTCCGTCTACCTTGGCACACCTTCATTTAACGGTATAGTCTAAGATTAGAGGCACATAGTTTCAGTTCAAACAGCTATAAACCTTGAAGTAATTCGTGTAATGAGAAGGGTGTAGCTACAATTGGAATCTCATTTAGTTTATAGTACTAAAGATTTGCAAGAGTAAACATTTTTATCTGTTTCTCAGAAGAGGTTATGCAGCATACCAGAGTACCATAGCTTACTCTGCAGCATTGGATAGCATAGATAAAGTTACTTTTTAGATTTGATTACATAAATCCCTGTCCTGTCTTAATGATCTTTGAAACAATGCTACAACAGCTCTTTTGTAGCTTCTCAGAAAAGGAAAACAGAGTGGCGGCATTAGAAGTACCTGGTGATATCAAACTTTTTTTAACTACCTGGAGGGCTGGTGCATAAAGTGAATACTTATTTTTAATGACAGTTGAATTCAGAGCATTTGTTACTCTCTAGGTTGAGTATCTAGGATCAGGGCAGTGAAGCAACTAACAGAGTAAGTACAGGTTGTCTTTGATTAACAACCATTTGTTCCACAGCCATTTGAACTTTACAATACCTCTGAAAAAAGTGACTTACAACCAGTCCTCACACTTAACAGCCATCACACCATCCCCATGGTCATGTGATCAACATTTGGGTGATTGGCAACAGGCATGTATTTATGACAATTTCAGCATCTTGGGATTATGTGATCACCATTTGTCACCTTCCCAGCTGGCTTCCAACAAGCAAAGTCAATGGGGGAGGCTGGATTTGCTTAATAACTGCATGATTCACTTAACAACTTCACAACTATGGCAAAAAAGGTCATAAAGTCATGCATGACTCACTTAACAACCACCTTGCCTAGCAACAGAAAATTTGGTCAAAATTGTCGTAAATTGAGTACAGATAGTCCTCCATTTACAATCACAGTTGAGCCTGAAATTTCTGTTGTTGAGACATTTGTTAAGTGAATTTTGCCCCATTTTACAACCTTTTTTTGCCACAGTTGTTAAGTGAATCGCTGCAGTTGATAAGTTGGTCACACGGTTGTTAAGTGAATCTGGCTTCCCCATTAATTTTGCTTGTCAAAAAGTTGCAAAAGGTGATCACATGACCTTGGGACACAGCAACGGTCATAAGTATGAACCAGTTGCCAAGCATCTGAATTTTGATCACATTATCATGGGGATGCTACAAAGGTCGTAACTCTGAAAAATGGTCATAAGTCACTTTTTTCATTGCTGTTGTAACTTTGAACGGTCACTAAATGAACTTTTGTAAGTCGAGGACTATCTGTATTGCCTATAAGCTCACTGGAGTACAAACAAGAAGGCTTGAACGGGGCCTTCTCTTGTAAGTGTGGGAAATCCAGAAAAGTAAAAACTGAAAACTTTCTTCCTTGTTAGAAAAATGCTGGATTCCTTTGCAGCCTCTTATGCATCATCCTAATGCTATTTCTGAATAGCAGCTCAGAGACTGCCAGGTCATCCGTTTGGACCAGCTTGTGAATAATAATTGCATGAAATTTCCCACCAGCTTGCTCAGCTCTCAGCTTCTTCTCCTACTTTCCTTTTGGACTGGGAACCAGCCCAAAACCAGTCTTTGCCAAGTTGTTTCCATAGCACAGAACTGCTGCAAAGCAAACCGTGCAAGACAGACAGCCGTCTTACTAAGAATAACCTCATCCTCATCCCTGGATTTGTAGTGAAACGGGCAAACCATTTCTAGCCACTGGAACAAAGTGAACTTTTCTTCCATTCAGTACACATGTATTGATCTACTTTGTGCTCTCCCAAAGTGCCATCCAGGGACTTGCAGCATAAGACAGCCAATGCCAGACCGTTTTGCTATAAAGGGAACGCTAGCTTTGCTTAGGATTTTCATTTTTTTTTACCTTGAAAAATGCAAATAGAAGCAAAAATTGACACAATCCTGTCCCCTTCCCACACATACACTCCGTGATGTTGCAAACTATGTAAACTAGGAAATTGCATACTTGCCTGGCAGGGGTGGGTTCTAACTTACCTCGCTGCCGGTTCGCTTCCTCCCACGCCGCGTGGCCACACCACGTGCCTCGGCGTGCGCGTGCCTCGGCGCGTGCGCGCATGCGCAGTGCAAAAAAATAAAAAATTCAAAAAAAGACACACCAAAAACAAGATGGTGATGCATGCGCAGTGCTGGAAACTCGGCTTCTGCGCATGCACAGAAGAAAAAAAAATTCGAAAAAAATTTCAAAAAAAATTTTTTTCCAAAAAAAATTCAAAAAAAAAAAAAGATGGCGGCACCCACAGACCGGCACCGACCAAACCAGATCGGTGATGTCATTGTGACGTCACCAGCGGGTCGCTACCGGTTTGGGCGAACCGGGAGGAACCCACCTCTGTTGCCTGGCGATAGGGGCTTGGGAAGCAAAACACCAGCCCTTGTTCACTCCTGAGGCAGATTGTTATTTTTGTCCCCACTCCTTCTTCTAAAGCAAGATTGGTCTATACTCATTGCAGAAGAATAGTTTTAATGCCAGTTTGCTGTGGATAAATGGCATTGGTGGCACAATGGTTAGAATGCAGTAATGCAGGCTAACTCTGCTGACTGCCAGCAGTTTGTTTCTGACGGGCTCAAAGTTGACTCAGCCTTCCATCCTTCCGAGTACGGTAAAATGAGGACCCAGATTGTTGGGGGCAAAATGCTGACTCTGTAAACTGTTTAGTGAGGACTGTAAAAAGTACTGTGAAGCGGTATATAAGTCTAAGTTCAATTGCTATTGCTGAGACAGCAGAGCTCATTCATACTTAAACCTTGAACTGTCTAAATTTGTAGGCAAAGATTTTAAAAACATCTGTCTAGTGGCCTGCACTTTCTCTTGAGGGTCACCCTTGGTGGTCTTAGCTTAATGATGGAAACAGACGAATCAGAATAGACTACACTATAATATAATGATTTGCCACTAGCTGGCAACCCCTGGGCCATCTTTAACATTTCTAACAACATGGACTTCCGGCTGATGCCGCGGCGAGATCAGACGCAAGGAGCAGGTCTCCATGCTCCCGTGTCGAGTTCTCCCCATTGGAAGGCTCCAAAAGGAGCTAAAGCCACCCTGGAGGGGTGGTGAAGAAAAGAGGGGCACCCTGTAGGTCGCGGAGAGTTGCATCTCTCCCGCTTGACCCAGGGCTCTTTTCCCTCTCATCCACGACGAGGAGAAGAGGCAGCCATCATGGCTACCGTGAAGCTGGGACAGCCAAGGCAACAAAGAAAGTGCAGGAGTGGTATAGATGAACAGTGATTGGAACTGAGTGAGATGATTCCTTTTTTACCTACAACCTAACCCTAAAAGGGGGGAAAAATTCAGGAAAAGAGACTCTTAGAACTATTTGTTAAAGCGGCGAATAACTACTTAGAGAAAAATCCCAGACCCGAAAGAAAGGAACTAAGGGGAGAAAAGTAAAGAACTTTTAAAACATAGAAAATTGGACTTTTAAACTGGGTAGGCATTGTTTTATGAAAGGCATTTTAAAGTGCTGGAACTATTTACTTAATAACTGACTTTGCTTCCATAAATCGAATTAAAATTGGATTAAATACTTGTGAGATCTGAGACAACGCTGAAATCTAAGCTGAGGGCGCCACCTACTGTTGAATGGAAAATATACCTTACCCATACAAGTCGGGGGAAATTTTTGATAAGAGAAATAAACAACATTTATCTGGAGGACTGCGGTGATACCTACTGTTCTATATTTATCTACTTTATGACTACTGTGAGAACAAGGAAGATACCTAAGTAAAGTGACTTTTGGATGTTAAGATATATGACTAAACCTATAGAGTGGATGTAAGGAGATATTTGGAAAGCTTCCTGGACTATCTAAATGGAACTGATTGAATAATCCTGGGATATAAAAAACTATGATTATTGTACTCTCTGAGGAGCAACGTTAGGCGTGAATATATGGTTTTTGGACTATTGAGCAAGAGTGAGACTTACTAAAATAGGACGAGATGCTCCACCAGGGGGAAATGAGTGGAATTTTAAAAGAAATGGCGATGTTCCAAAGTATCAATGACATTGTGACAAAAAACTACAGGGAGATAAAGAATCTAATGCATAGCATAGATGGGAAAATAGAAAATATTCTACAAGGGATAATAAATAAAGATCAAAATGTCCAGGAAAGGGAGGAGACAACAGAAAGAATGGAGGAAAAGATAGAACAGACAAATCAGCAAATAAAGCAAGAAGACAAGGAGAAGACAATAAAGACAATAATGACTGATGAAACAAATCAAGGAAAAAGTATTTTAAGAGATTTAAAAATGGAATTGGAAAAGCAGGAAGATACTTTCGAAAGGGAGATAGGGGCTTGGGCAGACACTCTGGAGGCCTGGCAGCATAAGATGGTAGAGATGGGAGAAATAATCAGACTAAATAGTAAAGAGGTAGATGTAGATAGAGACAAAGATCCAAGAGAGGAATATGGGAGGCAAGCCAAAAAACAAATAAGAATTGAAGTATTAAACCGGGCAAGAGATGATGGATAGAAAGAAAATGCCTTTTAATATAATGATGGCTTGACTAAAAGCTAGAATAGAGGTAGAAATAAGAATACACATTTTTATATAATAGAATAAAAGCAATAGCTAGACGGAAAGATTAGAGGTTGAAAGATGGTATGTATGTTTAAATAATATGATGACTAGCATTAGAATGGCATATTGAAACATTGAACAACTAAACAATGAAGGACTATATTTCAATACAAACATGTGTATCAACACTAGGACTAGTAATGGTGGCCTGACTAGAAGCTTGAATAGAGGTAGAAATAAGAAATAGGGGGAATTTTAGTATACATATTTTTATATAATAGAATAAAAGCAATAACCAGATGGAAAGACTAGAGGTTGAAAGATGGTATTACTATGTATGCTCAAATAATATTGTAATTGGCATTAGAATGGCACATTGAAATTATGAACAACTAAATAATAAAGGATTATATTTTAATACAAACGTGTACTAACACTAAGATTATAAAAGTTTGACTAATGTAATAAATGTTGTTATTATTGTTATTTGTATCAAATGGAACGATAACCAAATGCCACACTGTTCATATATTGATGTTGATTTAAAAATAAAATATAAAATATACCAAACCCCCCCCCATTTCTAACAACTTGTACTTTTGTCTTTATCCCACTAAACCAGCGGTTCTCAACCTGTGGGTCGCAACCCCTTTGGGGGTCGAATGACCTTTTCACAGGGGTCGCCACGCGCGCTAGCCCGCCATCTTGGTGCCACTGTCAGCAGGGGTGAAATGCTCCCGGTTCGGCCGTGCCTGCGGGTCGCCGGACAGCCAGTAGTGACGGAAGTGGGAGACTTCGCCCACCCGCCCGGACGCCACCATTTGGGTTCTTTTACCCTTTGCGCACATGCGCAGAGGGTAAAAGAACCCAAATGGCGGCGTCCGGGCGGGTGGGCGAAGTCTCCCGCTTCCGTCGCTACCAGCTGTCCGACGACCCGCAGGCACGCCCGAACTGGGAGCATTTCACCCCTGGTGCCACGCCCCCTTTGTCACCTCATCGTGCGTGGGGAGAGGGCGGGGCAGGGGGCGCGGCAGCGGGGGGGCGCGGCATTAGGAAGGTTGAGAACCACTGCACTAAACACTTCTGTATTCTAGTAGTGACTTCATTTTTGGTAGAAACTGATGTTGCTGAAACAACAAAAATCCCATAAAGTAAGAAGCTCGTGGTATTATTTATTTATTTATCAAGTCTATATGGCTACCCATCTTTCAAAAAATGACACTGGGCAGCATACAGATGGCATTAAGTACAGGAGCATGCAGGTTTTTAGATTATGCAGACCTCTTCGTAATTCGTTGTTAACTACCAGTTGAATTTTCCTTGGTAAATTTTTGACTCAGTAATAGAGACAAAACAGTGCTTCATGGTCCTGTTGTATATGCCAAGAAAGATTATGTAATGATATCTATTTTAATTAGAAGTATTAGCATGGGCTTGTTGGGGAAGGGGAAGGGCTAGTAAAAGAATGAATGTTGCATGTAGTTCTTAGTTGTATAGCCAATTTGTCAATGGAAGCAGCAGTGTCTTTCTAAATCACAATTGCGTTAGAGACAACAGTTGCTTTGCATAATGCCAGCTTCCCGTTTAGTTATTATGGCCCTTTGTGAAATAGTTGGATAGAGCAGATGAAAGGCTTGGCAGATGCTGGACTCTCTTCTCTGAGTGATTTTAGTAAAGTGGGTCACCCTAGCATTAGTAATACCCCTTTTCTTTGTCCTCCCTGAGCCAGGCACAGCTTGGGATCTTCTTTGTAGCCCTGGGATTTGTTCTTAGGTTCTCTCTCTATATATAATAGAGTCCCTCTTTCCCATATCCCTGGCAAATTCTGTCTACATGCCAGGGAGCAGAACTGGCTGAAAGTGGTGCTCTGGTGTGTTTTCCTGCAAAGAGAATTTCCCCTGAACAAGATTTCACTCAGAACAAACAGTGTCAGGCAAAAGGAAAGTCGACCTGCATTGACAGGAAAATGTTACTGATAAATATAAATATGTGGAGTTTCCTGAGGAATAAAAATATGTGAGCCTTAATATGCATGATTTTGGCAGTCCCTAAAAGACCTTTTTAAGGGAGGACCTAAGCATTATCTGGAAGAGAGGACTGAAGTTGTTGGAGGTGGCTTGCCTAGGGCACCCAAGCAAATTCATAATAAATAAGATTTGAACTAGTTTTTCCAGTTTGTACTCATCCCTTTTAAGGAGATTGGAGGAATCTACCATTAACATGCATGGATTTTGGACTAAGTCAAAATGTTTTGAAAGGAATACAATAACAGGTCCTTTTAACATGTGGTGACAAAGCTGACCTATTTTGTATATTCAAACAAACAAACAAACAAACAAATAAACAAACGGGGCCAAGAGAAATGTTTCTGGAATGCTCACTGGCTATTTCTGGCTTTATCTAATGAACACTCTTTCTTTTGCCAGTGAATTTTGCAACAGCAATTGGTTTCTAAATTGCAGAGCTTGACTTTGGACTGCATGCCTTGAAAAGGTATATATATTTTTCAATGCAGTGACTTCAGTGTGTGCAGGTTCAACCCAAACCTTATGTCCTAATTCATGGATATGAACCCTGGGGCCCTCCATATATATACTCACACGTCCCTCCCCACTGGCCCAGCAGATACAAGCTATAGCTTCCATCTGCTGGGCCAGTGGGGAGGGACGTGTGAGTTGTCATTCAGCCATATTGGAGGATTGTTCCAGTTAGATGCAATGCAAATATCAGTTTATATTTCTACAGTTGAAGCAATGGCACTGGGGACAACTGTCCTACCTTGTCCAAGGATTAACCACCAGCTGTTGGGAAATAATTGTACTTTCTCTTAAAAAAAAGATGCTAACAAAATTTCTCTGCAGTTTAGCTGTCTTCCAGTGTATGAATGTACAACTGTCTTTATGTAACACGGTTACGACACAATATAAGAAAGAAGATAAGTGGCAACCCTATTGTCACTATTTGCTGGCTGCCAATCATAACACGCCTTTTCCTGTGTGTAGATACCACTCCTAGGATTCACTTTTTGTTTTGAGCACAATTGATTATCACCATGCAAAGATGATTTAAAATCCCTTAAATCACTAAGCTCTGCCTTCTCTTCTTTTTCTTGTCCAGGGGCTGCAGTGAATCTAACACTTGTGACTCCAGAAAAAGCCATCAAGTTAGCTGCCAATGATTTCTTTAGGTATCATCTTGCCAAAGATGGGTAAGTGGAATGTGGGGCATACTGCACATAAGGATTTCCAACAAAAATGGAAGGATTAAACTGGAATATGTCACTGTTACTCCATTGTTGTGTATTTTTCCCCATTATAGTTCACAGAATAGTTAAACATACTGTAAATACCTTTGTTGATTTAGCTGCTATAATGTCCAGCTGCTTTATTGTGCCCACAATATAGAAATGGATACATCCTAACTCCAGAACAGGCAATTTGTATATTTTTGGGAGTGGGACAAACTATCAGCTTTTGACTTGCCCTATTTGGTACACTATTAAAATATGATATCCTCCTTATTCCAGGGCAGGAATGATTGTTACTTACCACTTTGGTGTTCTAAAAGTAAATCAAGGCTAACTTCTTGTATGATTGTTGATGCATCTTATTATAGCTTAATAAAATTCCAGCTTCTATATTAAGACAATATCCTTAATACGCAGATAATGTGAAAAAAATGCAGTTTTCTAGTTCACCAAAATGCTTTAAGCAGTATAGCAAGGCAACAAAGCCAGCTTGGAAGCCATGGAAACTTCATATTGTCATGGTTTTATAGCAAAATATGGGATTAGATTCAGATATCCAAATTATTTGACTAACTGCAGAAAACACACTTTTCCTATAGAAGAAAGAAAGAAATAGAAGAAAATAATACAGAATTGACCAAAATGTATAGTATTTAAATCTAGATGTGGAGTTTATAATCACAAGATAATTGTTATCATAAAAGGGAAATCCTTTCTTGGGCAATTAAATCATTATATTTGGTTGATGTTTGAATAACATTGCTTCTAGTTATTTAACTCCACCTATTAGAAATATAATTTTTGAGATATTTTGGGGAACTCAAAAGCTTTCTCACTTTTATGACTTTTTATGCTAAGTAAATAAATTAAAATGCAAATGTACACTTTTTGTTTGTTTTCTTCTTAGAAATAATACTGTGTTTCCCCGAAAATAAGACCCTGTCTTATATTTTTTTGAACCCTGAAATAAGCGCTTGGCCTTATTGCCATGCACTCAAAAGCGAGATGGGGCTTACTATCAGGGGATGTCTTATTTTGGGGGAAACAGGGTATTTGGGGGCAGGGTTTAACTTTTCTTCATGCGTATACACCATGCAGTCTTTTGAATATCTCCCCCTGCAGTAGTTGCTATTCTCTGAAAGAAATCTGACATCAGCACCAAGATTTGGAATAGAGAAATTAGGGAAAATAGACCTTCCTCATTTCCCCATATGTTACAATCCTAAAAAGCCCCCCTCCTTTTATAACTATCCTTTTTACTTACACTTATCTTGTTGATGATCAAAGCGAATTGCTCAATTAATAGAAACATGCAGTTTTTCTTGCCTTAACTTTGGATTGGACAAAATGTTTTCATAGCTGTAAGATGTCATTCTGATAGCTGATGAGAATGATGCATGTGGAAAATGAAAGTGAAAGCCAGTCCCCAGGGGGTCGCTTATTTCCGTCACTAATTTCGGCTGCTAAAAATACTGTGTTTAATAGACTGAACTAAACTGGGATTTGTTTGTTTTTTACGACATGCAGTAGAATGTGTCTCTGTATGTTATCATATACCTTCTCTAAAAATATTGTGAATTTGATTAATGCTTGTTCCTTTGTCTTTACAATTCCTGGGAGAAAGGAGACTGAGCACATGATACCTTTTCATGATATCCAATATGCAGCCAATTGGGTAGGGTAGGAGTGGGGTTTAGTTAGATCAGGGTTGTGTCAACCTTGTCACCTTTAAGACCTGTGGACTTCAATTCCCAGAATTCCCCAGTCAGCCATGCTCTTGAGTTAGATCTTGGCAAAAAGAGAATAGCCAGCCCTTTTTCCAAAAATATTTTTCCCATCAAAATCAGTTTTCCTATCATAAATGTTATTACATTTACAGTGAGAAAAGGCTAAAAATATTTTAAGGTACTTTGGGTTAGGAAAGAAGGAGCTATAAAGCCTATCTTATTTGAAAAAAGAGGCCAAAGACAAAGGATTATATATTACATTTGTATCACCTCCTGGAGATATTTCTACTCTGGTCAATTCTGTAAGCCAGAAAAAGAGGTGCTTTTCATGTTTGGAGAAAGCCTCAGTCATTTCCTGTCTTTAATCCAGATTTATCCTGGTACTAGTTGTTGGGATAAATAATTGCAAAAGATTATGATCCTTACACTTAACTTCAGAATGCCTTTGTCCTGGGAAAGGCTTACTGGAACACTGAATATGAATCCATAGGTGTGAAGCTTTATTATCTTTGAATGAAGAGAAATTGTGAAGCAATGTGTTGAAACAGAAGCCTTTGCAGTAGTGAAAGCTGGACCTGAAATGGTGCTTTAATTTGGGATGAAACTGTTTGATGTGGTGCTTCGCCTTGTCTTCACTAAGGCTGCTAGATACATTCCTTTGCTCCTTCCTCAGGTCACCTAAAGATATGAAATGTTCAGTTTGTAATCATGCTATCTGAATTTTAATGGTCAATGTAGAAAATGAATATTGTTTCCCTGCAGAAGGGGGCTGGCAACTTGAATAAATATTACCAGTTTAATCATGCAAACATTCTGGGTCCCTTTTCATCTGAAACACTGATTACTACCGGTATAAAGCAGCCACAGGAATTTTCTTTTTTTCAGAGGGCTGCATAAGTAATGTCAGGATTTTTGTTTGTTTAAGCAGCAAACTTAAGCTGGGATTATTAAATTCAGTAGTATATCTGCTTTTATATGTTCCCTATGTGCATTCTCAATTATGACTCTGTGGGTTGACCTTGGGGGTTACAGCCCCTGTATTTGTGATAATCTAAAACTTCTAAGGATGCAATGGGCCTCAGTCAAATTCCTTATGGAATGCATGGAAATGCATTTCTTGAAACACATAATTAGCATGTTATGGCTGTTAAATGATTTGTTGATAACAGCAGTACCAGATTAGTGGAACTGGTTTTACCTGCTTTAGACATCTGGTCCCAAAGACAGTTTTGTAGCATCGTAGATATATTTGTGTTAGAAGTACCGGTAACAATAAAACCAATAGAATGGAATTGGTTCTGGTGTCAACCTTAAGTATTAAGAATGCACATTCGCATGTCGCTCAGTATAGTAAAAATATTAATACATGTGCTGCTTTTGCAAATGAGTGATTGCAGAGATAGCAAACAACAACAACCCCAGCTGGTACTTGAGCTGGAATTTTAATGATTTGATTCAGCACTGTAGCACAAAAGTTTTAAATAATACAGAGCTATGTTTTTCCATTTCAAGACCAGATATAGAATTGTTTCAAGTGCACATCATGTTATTGTTGGTGTCCGCATTTTAGTACCCTTAGCGCACCAGTTGGAAAAGCATGGAAGAAGGTGGGAGGTTTTTCTGTATTCCCTGGGGAATCTTGCCTTCTGTCCCTGGGGCTGTGTTTGGAGAGGGGAGGGATGATGATCAGCGCACAGCATTGTGAAGGGAGATGGAGTGGGAGGCCTGCTGGTGGGGACTCTTAGTCCACAAAGTGAGTGGAATGTCATCATGTGCTGCTAGAACCAGTGTCAAGAAAGTTAACTACCGTGTTTCCCCGAAAATAAGACAGGGGCTTATATTTTTTTGACCCCCCAAATATGGCCTCGGCCTTATTATCGGGGGGGGCTTATTATTTTGGGGGTGCAGTAGGCGGCGAGCGTGGGTCTGCATGTCCCATCGCCGCTGCCTCGCCTCCCCTCCCTGCCGCCACCGCCTCGTGGAGCAGGACTCAGTAAGGCTTGTTGTGCCGTTGCATGCACGAACTGCAGGACTGCCGCAAACTTCATCATACTGGCACAGCTGGGGTCCTTCTGCCGTTGGTGCATGCAACGGCACAACAGGCCTTGCAGAGTCCTGCTCCACGAGGCAGCGGCGGTGGCGGGACGAGTCTCACAGAGACTCATTTCTGGCAGGTGGAACATGTTGGGCCGCGAGATGCACGTCCTACCTGGGACTTGTAGCTCCGTCGCGTTCCTTGGCGTTGTGTCCACTGACGCTCCCCCGCCTCCGGCACTCGAGGGAAGCGGGAGGGAGAAGAAACTCCCGCGGGCTGCCTGAGGAGGGGAGCCAGGA
>QLTV01002702.1:5783731-5815927 GCA_003457575.1 Thermophis baileyi
AGCTTTGTTTTTTCTCTATGGCATAGCATCTTCATCAATTCACTTTCTGGTAAAGAGATGTTCTTTGATTGGCTAGCCACGTTGTAACAACCATTCTGCTGAAGTACCCATGTTTTCAAAAACCTAACTGTAGCCACTACCACCCCCACCCCCATATTCAAAATCCATTTTACTAGGTTGTAAAAGCAGCTTAGATTAATTCTGCCGAAAGGGTGGTAGCCCAATGGAATGAGGGAAATTCTCCAACCCTTTCTTTATCACTTTAAAAGCCTAGAATATATATGCTAGTTTTAGTTATGAGAGAGAATTTTTTTCTAACTTTATATTATTCTTGGGAAATTGTTTCAATTCAATTGTTTCAATTAATACTGAATATTTAATTTGTTTTAAGTGCAGCTGTAATTATGTTCATGGGGTGGTGTTTTGTTTTGGTTTTTTGTTTTTGTTTTTTGCTAAATATGGTATGATCTCCTTTTTTTAAGGGTCTACCATCGGTCTTCAGTTTACTTACTTAAGACTGTTAAATTGTAAAGGCTTATTTAAGGGATTTCTGGTTAATGAATGATGCATTTTTGAGTACCTGTAGTGGAAAAGCGGATTATAAATGATGTATCTTTTCTTTTTATGTACACTGAGAGCATATGCACCAAAGACAAATTACTTGTGTGTCCAATCACACATGGCCAACAAAGAATTCTAATTCTAATGATTGTGGTGATAAAATTAATGATTATACTGTAAAAAATTAGATAATTTTTACTTATCCAGCATTCTTTAGAACAGTATTTTTCAAAGCAGCATCCATCAGACTGCAGCTTCCAGAATGACTTCAGCCTAGCTAATTAGAAATGCTGGGAATTGCTTTTCCAACTTATCTGGAGAGTTTTTCCAAAGTAGCCTTCCACTAATCAGGAGAAGCTCAACATTTTACCAAAAATAGATATCACAAGCAGGCTATGACCTAGTTTCTGCACATCCTGATCCAAAAAATAAGATTATTTCAGTCACGTTTCAGTGAAAAATGTGGGGAAAAGTTTTGGAGGCAAGTGACAAACTAACTTCAATTTTTAAAATATTGTAGCTCATCATAAAAGGAGTAAAAGTAGCTAGTGCCCACTTCTCTGTTTTTGAGTATGCAAAAATAAATTTCAACAGATATTCAAAAGAAAATCTAAACGTATGAGGGAGTTAAGAGTTATTTTGTGAGAAAAAACTAATACAGAAAACTAGTCCCTTAGAGAATTGATTCCCTGATGGATTCTATTCAAGGAGGGAATTGATTGCTTTAATGGTTTAAAAAGGATGTTGCCAACTCTGTTTTCTTTTTGTACCAATGTGACTTGGGTGCAGTGAAAATTCCTTCCTATATTCTCAAAGGAGAAATCTATATTTAGTGATTTGATCATCTCTGCTGTGGCCTTACAACTATAATCTCCTCAGATGAGAGAACTCCGCACCTAAGCAGCAATCATGCAGACTGAGGAACTGGCTGCATGTGGTTGCCTGAAGCTATTTTTCTCAGCCGGAGAGGAAACTTGAAGCAGTGGCAGTCCCTCTAGGTAAGGGGATGAATGTTATGCTACTCCAGGCTTCCCACAGAGGGAAGATTTTGATGGATCACAGATGCTAAGCTTCAGCTATGTGGCGTTGGCTTTGAAGACATAACTGGGCAATGTACCACCTCATTTCCAGCTCTAGCTAGTGGCTGGTAACTAAGATCTTTGGCTGCTCTGAATTCTCTGAGAAGTGACAAATTAACCTTAGTGCCAGAAATAGGCCAGCCTGTGCACTTAGAAAGAGGGTTCCACTCTGGATCTCTGTGTGATTTATGCTAGGCTTACCTAAACTATGTTTTCCTGATCCTCTTTATTCAGTGTGATTTAACGGTCTCCTCTCATATTTTCCACCATGTACAGTAACAGATGTATTAAAAATGCAAAAGAATGAGTACATATTAAAATGCGGAAGCATTGTTTCAGATCATTCTTTCTGATTAGGCTGGTCATTGGTCATGGACTTTGTCAAAAGCCCCTTCAAAAAAACCATATAAACATAATAAAATGTTTCTGTTCATGAAGTTAAATACTACGTTGAAAAGAAGAAAACAGAAAATCTCTGAATTCTACTAGGAGGCATGAGTATGGGAGGGCTTTGTTTTTTAATCAAATAGCATATTCTTTTAATTCTGGCTTTGAAGATAACCTCTTGATGACTTGAGTGTGATGGGATTTCAGCCTGTTCTGTTCCCAACACTGTGAACTGCTCTGCTTTTGCCTAGTATTACATGCTAAGAGTTTTAGATTTGATCACTTATATTACGTTAAGTTATCAAAAGTATGTGAAACTTCCTATTTGTTTGTAGCCAGTAGTGGAAAACAAATAGTTTAATATTTAATTACTTTAATCCTCATGTATTTAATAATTTTTCTTCTCTCTCATGAAAATCATACAATATGGTGGCAAATTTTATAGGCACTCTTGGAGTTACCTATGAGGCTTTTGATATTACAAACTTCTACAACAGTAGATTGTAGTTTGATGGAAAGGGCTAAAACCTAAAGCCAATATGCCTCAGGGTTAAAGGGACGACCCATGATGCAGTTGCTTTTCTCCTTCATCCCCCTTATATTGTCCTCCTTGAAAGTTACTTCTTTCTCAAAGTGTTGCTTGACTAAGAAGACCAAATTCCTTTCCTGTTATCCTCCTTTGCTCTGATGGTGATGATACTCCTGTGACTACAGTCTCCTATTACATTTTGACTTTGTAATGTCATCAGGTTATGACAGCTGTATGTAGTAGTATGATTTGCATTACACTTCTGCAGAGCCAAAATACTGTAAGGGAGAGATTTACTGCCTAGCACTGCAGTGGCTTGATTTCCAAAACAGGATTCTTGTCAACCTCTTAGAGAGACATCTAGCTTTACAGATTAACATGACTAATTCCCCCGGAATTTTTTTTTCCTTGCCTCCAATGTTTGTGGTTTATTTGTTTGTGTCTTCAGTGTTTTGCCAAAGAGTGTGCTTGGATAAATCTGGCTGTAGTTTTTGTTTTAAAATAACAACATAGAATTTGTCTTTGAATAAAAGCAAGGACAGTATATATTTCATTTTTCTGAGTGCTGTCTTTGTTCATTAAAAAAAGCCTTTGGTCTTTCAAAATTGTGCTGCAGTGCTGTGTTATTGAGCTAGTAGTCTTCAGATTTTATATGCCATTGCATTCATGATCAAGAAGACCAAACAGGACAGGTTTGATGACTCACATTCCCTACAGTTTGTTTGTCATTTGATTCCTTAGCTGTAAAAACTGGGCATTTGACTGAAAGAACAAAATTTGTCTGGTTTGTTGTTGTTGCTGCTGCTGCTGCTGCTGCTGCTGCTGCTGCTGCTGCTGCTGCTTGAAATCAGATTATGCTGGGTGGTTGGATTGCCTAGCTGATTTTCTTGTGTGTTTGTTTCTTTCTTCCCTGTCTTTTTGCCAGGGGCAAGTTGACGCTGCTGAAAGAGATGCTGGCCGGTTGTGGGGCAGGGACCTGCCAGGTGATTGTCACTACTCCCATGGAGATGCTCAAAATCCAGCTGCAAGATGCAGGCCGAATTGGTACCTTATCTCTCTCTCTCTCTACTTTCCTTATAGTGCTCATGTAATAACAGAAAATGCATCCAATGATTCCTAATAATGGGAGAAAGCTAAGAGTGAGCTACTTCATGGGTAGAGGGACTTGAGGCAAGCTATCCTAACTTAAGATTTTACAAAGAGAAAGATGCAGTTTTCCCAAACCATCCATCTTAGGCATAGATTTAGACTAAAATTTCCACCATGTCCTGAAAATGGTCAGGAGTCATGGAGATAACAGGAGGGCCTCTATAAAACAATGAGAGGATGCCAGATTGGGAACATTGAGTTATTGTTACTCTTTTTTTTACCCATTGCAGTCGATAAAAGACTCAGCAGGTTACAATCACAATCAGAGGTGGGTTGCTACCGGTTCGGACCGGTTCACCTGAACCGGTAGCGACCCGCTGGTGACGTCATGATGACGTCACTGATCTGGCCTGTCAGTGGGCGCTGCCATCTTTTTTTTGAATTTTTTTTATTTTTTTTTTCTTCTGCTCATGCGCAGAAGCCGAATTTCCAGCACTGCGCATGCGTCGCCATCTTGTTTTCAGCTTTTTTTTAATTTATTTTTTAAAAATTTTTATTTTTTATTTACTGCGCATGCATGCGCAAGCCCCTGAGGCGCGGCCACGCAGCGTGGGAGGAAGCAAACCGGCAGCGAGGTAAGTTAGAACCCACCCCTGATCACAATGTTATTAAAACATCCATGGTACAATTACACATCTGGATAAATAATCCCCAAAAGATTAAAATAATTAAACTAAAGATAGAAACAGCTAACAAATAGCAATAAATATAAGAAATGGATGATTATATTAAGAGTTAAAAGGTTTCTTAAATAGCCCCATTTTTAATAGCTGAATTCAATAATAAAATTTAGGAATAAATTTGGAGTCTGACAAATTAGAGCTATGATAACATCAGTTCCTCCCCTTTGTTTATGGAGAAGTCTTTTCTCTTTTTGTCCAGACATGGGTGATTTACCTCATGTATAGAACTCAAAGAAATGGAGGTAGTGAGAGATTTTATTTTCCTGGGCTCCAAGACCACCACAGATGGGGACTGCAGCCAAGAAAGTAGAAGAAGCTTTCTCCTGGGGAGGAAAGCTGTGACAAATCTAGACAGCATACTAAAAAGCAGAGACATCACCCTGCCAACAAAAGTGCGTATAGTCAAGGCTATGGTTTTCCCAGTTGCAATGTATGGCTGTGAAAGTTGGACCATAAGGAAGGCTGAGCGCCAAAGAATTGAGGCCTTTGAACTATGGTGCTGGAGAAGACTCCTGCAAGTCCCTTGGACTGCAAGGCAATCAAACCGGTCAGTCCTAGAGGAGATCAAACCTGACTGCTCTTTAGAAGGCCAGATCATGAAGATGAAACTCAAACACTTTGGCCACCAAATGAGAAGGAAGGACTCACTGGAGAAGAGCCTAATGCTGGGAAAGATTGGGGACGACAGAGAATGAGGTAGCTGGATGGAGTCACTGAAGCAGTAGGCATGAACTTAAATGGACTCCAGAGGATGGTAGTGAACAGGAAGGCCTGGAGGAACGTTGTCCATGGGGTCGCAATGGGTCGAACACGACTTCGCAACTAACAACAACAATAGAACTCTTTTAATGAAACTGGATCTTTTAAGTATTTAAATAGTGGAAAAAAGACAGGAAAAACAATAGCTTTCTTGTGGTAGTAAATTATTAAACTGGAGAACTCACGCAAGGAAGAGAATTAGTCACTCTTGATGCTTTTATTCAACTTTTTCTCCTTTCCCCACTTGTACAGTTGCCTTCTGAAGCCCTAGAGGTGTATTAGTTTTGCCTTATGCAAGTTTTATGTGCCACTCATCTAGTTCTTCACACACACACACACACACACACACACACACACACACACACATTTTTTTTTTTTTTTACTTTTCTACTTCAAAAATAAACACACACATTTTTTTTTTGGTGGACTTGTCTACTTCAAAACAAAACCGAGTACTCAATCTGTGTGTAGAGCAGGAAAAGGATTAATATGTGTGCTCTGAAATGGTGGGACACACTTCATTTACTATATTAAATGTTAATTTTACTGATTCAGGAATGATCCTGAACCATTCAGGAATGGTTCACCTCATCTTCAAATGGACACCTTCCATTTGAAGGTGGAAGTGTTGGCATGCGGATCCCCAAGCCAACAGTCCATAGTGCTTGTGGGAGCCACTTCTGCCTCCTTCTGGAGTGATGTTAGTGTGGGACATAGAGTTGAATGAAAAATGACTGCTATTGTTGGAGCTGAGTCAGCCACTCTGTTCATTTATTTCCTAAAGCCTCAGTCTAGTATAGACATTATGTCAAGCTAGACTGCTGTGAATGAGCACCACACTATATTATCTCTTTATACTTTTATTTGCCTCTTTTTTCCTGTCTCTGCATTTTTCAGTTCAAATAAGCTAATGCAGATTCTTTTTATTATTATTATTTTTTGCAGAAAATTGTCACTGTAGCACAAAGATTGACATAAGTATCTTGGTTGCTCAGAAGCTATTTTAACGCTATACACTAGCTTTGGTAAGACTTCATGTAGCCTACTCTGTGGCAAAAAAACAGAAAGATTACAGTGAGAGTAGTTAATGGGAAAAAGCAGAGGGTGTAGATCTTAAACATAAATTAAAATGGCTGCCCCTGATTTGTGCCCTTAGCTGATAACAGTAGAAATTCAGAGAGGGAAAAGTAAAACTTTTTTAAGATTGAGATTAAAGGTAATTTTTTGGTCTGGCAAGATCATAAAGCTTGTCAATACAAAGCTTCCTAAAAAGCATCTGCTTTTCCTGAAGCAGTTAAGAAACAAATTTCAGAAGTGATTAGAAAAGGAATTATATGAACCCAGTGCCCTTTTAAAGGCACTGACTATAGTTTGTGCAAGATAACTATTTCTTGACCTCCCAGAGTTCTAAATCTGCCAGAGACCGCTGTCTTGCAGTCTCCTTGTGAGGAGCAACTGTCTGGAGCACTTGTGGTCAATCTCAAGTCCTCGCTTTATCCTGAGAGGAATTATCAAAGAGATGCCAACCTCTTCATTCCACTGTGGTTGTTGGCTCCACTTTTTGTGGTATCATTTTCAGTTTGTGGTTTCTTTCCCAGAAGTCTTAATTTATTATTTTTAAATATGATTTTAATACACTTCAAAAACATTAACATTTATTTTATTAAAAACCCTAGTTGCTAGTACTGGTATAATATTGTGTATAACCTAAATAGCATCTTAACTGTAACAATTATAACTATATTATTAATGAATGCAGGACTATTGTATGTTATTATGTAAAATATATACAAAGATTAAATATGAATTATATATTATATTATACTGTACAAACAACTATGTAGTGAAAAAAAGGGAGGAAGCAGTTCTAAACTACCTAAGGAAAAGGGAAAAAAGGTAACTGCCTGAAAAGGAAAAGGAAAAAGAAAAAATTTAAACAAGAAATGTGAAGTAACACTAAAAACAAAAACAAAAACCTTCACCTACATTGTATCTAATTCTAACTATTGGTGGGGGGAGTTGAATAACAAAGAAAACAATGTATCAGGCTGCTGAAATGATATAACTTTCTTTTATTTCAACAGCATGATCCAATTTTTAAATAATGAATGTATTTATTATAGACCTCATACAGGTACCGTAGTCCTCGACTTAACAACCATTTGTTTAACAATGATTCAAAGTTATGATATCCTTGGAAAAAATGATTTATGAGATGTAGTTGCAGTTACGACTGTCACACACACACACACACACACACACACACACACACACACACTCGATTGTAGCTTAAGAAACGAAGATTGGGTTCAAAACAAAGAGACAAATGGTACACACACACACACACACACACACACACACACACACACACACACACACACACACACACACACACACGATCACTTGATTGTAATTCACGTATTTGGCAAGTGGCTCATTTAGGATCAGATGTAGCATCCTGTAGTCATGATCATGATTTCTGGTTGTTGTTTTTTTTTTGCCTATTTCCAGTGAAAAAATACCCATTGGGGAAGCTGGATATGTTTAATGACCACATGATTGTCATAAAATTGGATCCAACTTTGACAGAAATTCTGGCCACATCTGTGGTTGTAAGTCGAGGATTAAATATACAATAATATTATCCAGCTAATTCAAAGGCTGAGTGTTGACAGTTTTATTAAACCAACATATAAAGTCTCAGGAATAGATATTCTTCTTTCACATCAGTCCAAGCTTGATATACAGTAACAATTTTTTTTCATAGATAGAAGGATTCTAGATCTTTCAAATATAGTATATCAATACATTAGCATATACATATATTGGTCTTCCAGGAACCTGGTTCATCATAATGGTAATAGCTAACCAATAAAAAATTACAAATGAGCATACCCCTGGCATATGTACCAAAGTAGTTTTTGAATAAGAACAAGCAAAATTCTTGTGTCTTGTGCTTCATTTATTCTGAGGTCAGAAAAGAATACCTTTTTAACAGCTTAACCATCTGTTGTGGTTTCCACTTGTGCTGCATCTTCAGACTAAAATGGAAGAATCTAAGTGGTTTTGCTGTATTGGTTCCTCTGCAGCTGCTCAGAAGAAGTCCATGATAGGACAAGCTCAGCTCAGCCCATCATCCACCGGCACTGGAGCTGCAGAGTCGGTGGTAGAGACGCGAATGACAGCAATGCAAATCACAAGAGATTTGCTTCAGAGCAAAGGCATTGCAGGACTGTATAAAGGACTTGGAGCCACGTTGCTCAGGTTGGCATTTTCTCCAGACGCACACACAACCATTTCAGTGGCGTGTGTGTTTAGGCAAAAGGTCCTAATGTATGGAAATTCCTGCCTTTGAGCACAGCCACTTGGCTCTATCCCTGTTCAGAAGAAATCATGTGTTTCTGTCAGAAGTGTTGTATTTATTATTTCTGAGGTATTTCTAAAATTATGTTAAGAATCGCTACTGCTTGCTGCTGATTTGGTTAGTCTCAGAAGATTTATTTGCATGTAAATTGGAAGCAAGAAAATATTATAGGAGAGAAGAAGGGGTTTGGCTGGAAAGGGGTGGATCTAAATGAGCACCATTACCTTCACTTGAGTGTTCAGTCAGTCAGGAAGGCCAAAAATATGCCAGGGATGCTCTGTGGAGTAGCTTTATGGAGCTAAATGCAAGTATAAAGTGAGAAACAGAATTACTTTCTCAATGCACACATCAGATAGTTATAATGAACGTGTGTGGCCAACTAGTGCTATTATGGGACAGAAAGAAACAGCAGTGGATTCAACAGTGGGATTCAAAAATCCCACTCATTGTGTACCTCTCTTGTAGGGATGTCCCATTTTCAATGATTTATTTTCCACTGTTCGCCAATCTGAATAAACTGGGGCAGAAGAGCCCTGACATCAAGGCTCCTTTCTATGTCTCCTTCCTGTCTGGATGCGCAGCAGGCAGCACAGCAGCCGTAGCTGTCAATCCTTGTGATGGTAAGTACTTTTATAGCATTCATTGGGGGTGCGGGGACAGGAAGATCCATCAACATTGCTGGCTATGGATGCTGAGGGGAAACAACCAAAACAAAACAAAAACAGTAAAATAGACATTTAAAAACTGTAATTAAAATAAGCCCTAAGTGTTTGGAATATTTTAAATTAAAATTAGCTCCCACACATCAAAGGCAAATTTGGAAAAACCTTGTCCTTATTGGCAAATGAATATCAGAATTCTGCTGTGTTAACACTGTCCGGTATATTAGCACAGCAGAATTCTGATGTTCATTTGCTAATGAGGACAGATTATTGGGATAATTTATTCTCTGCTGCTATTCCCAAGAAAAGCAAAGAACCAGCTAAGGCAATCCATGTGGAACAAAGGGTTAACTCCAGACCATCTAAAGGCTCCACATGTCTTCCTCTGAAGCATCAGAGATTTCTCGGAGTTGGCTTACAACTGTTGAAGTCTATACTTCTCATGAATCATCCATTCAGACACAGTTTACTGAACAAAATTTAGATTACAAATGGTTAGTTTTTTGATGAAATCCAGAAAAGATGTACTAACCATGAATACTAACACTATTGGTTTAGATCTAACCCTACTAACCCTAGATTCATTTTCATTGGAAATGCAATTTTCCCATATATTTTGCTGGGGTCCACAAACTATTCCAAAGGAAAAATTGTCAGAAAATATCTAAGAATATATTCTTAACAATACTATTCAGCCATAACTCCAAGTAGACCTAACCTGAACCCTAACCCTATTTTCATTTTGATTAGCAAAAAGATTTTTGAATGTATTTTACTGTAATCCACAAACAACACTGAATGAAAAGCTCTTGCAGTCTCTGATCTTAGAAAACTGCTAAGAATCTATGGCTACATTAGTTTTTAGGCATGATTCCAAGTAGACATAACTCTAACCCTAACTCTAACTGCAACCATAGATTCATTTTCATTGGCAATTGAGATTCCCATGTATTTTACTGTGGTCCACAAACAAATTTCAACAAAAAGCTGTCACCATTACTTTTCTTAGAAAACCACTAAGAATATACAATTTCCCTAACAATATTTTTCGGCCATGACTTCTAGTAGACCTAATCCTAACCCTAACCCTAACCTGAGATTCATTTTCATTGGCATTGGGATTTTCTCATGTATTTTAGTGTGGTCCACAAACTACTCCAAAGGAAAAGCTATCAACATCGCTTTCTTTAGAAAACCCCTAAGAATCCATCCCTAGCATTAATTTTTTGCCATGAGACCTAATCCTAACCCTAGATTCATTTTCCTTGGCAATGGGATTTTCCCATGTAATTTACTGTAGTCCACAAACAACTCCTAAACGAAAAACTATCAACTTTCCTTAGAAAACCTCTAGGAAACTATCCCTAGCATTATTATTTTTTGTCATGGCTCCAAGTAGACCTAACCCTAACCGTAGTTTCATTGGCAGTGGAATTTTCCCATTTATTTTACTGTGGTTCAGAATCAAATCAGAAAGAAAATCTGTCAATGTTGTTTCTTTAGAAAACCTCTAAGAATCTATCCCTATCATTACTTTTTGGGCATTACTCCAAGAAGAATTAACCTTAGATTCATTTTCCTTGCTAATGGGATTTTCCTTTATATTTTACTGTGGTCCAAAAACACCTCCGAATGAAAAAATGTTGCTTTCCTTAGAAAACCTCTAAGAATATATCCCTAACATTAATTGTTAGCCATGTTTCCCAGCAGACCAAACACTAACCGTAAACCTAATTCTAACCCTAACCTAGATTCATTTTGATTGGCAATGGGATTTTCCCATTTATTTTGCTGTAGTCCACAAATAACTGTGAACAAAAAGTTGTCACCAGCTCTTTTCTAAGAAAACTGCTAAGAATATTCCCTATTAATACTTTTCAGCCATTACTTCAAGTAAACCTAACCCTAACCTTAGTTTCATTTGTTCGACAATGGGATTTTCCCCATGTATTTTTCTGTGGTCCACAAACAACTCTGAACAAAAAGCTGTCAACATCTCTTTCCATTGAAAACCTCTGAGTGTTAGGGTCTGAAAGCTCTTACCCCTTCTTTTATTTTTCCTTTACAGAGAAGTAGGGAGGGTCCCCTCTGAAATGGTCCCCACTCCTCTTTTCCTTTGGCGGGCTGAGATACATTTACATGGGAATATCTAGGCTCAACTCTTCCTTCTGTCTCCCAAAGTCATTCACAACAGCCTATTATCCAAATTCCTCATTGTCAAATAATGTATTATTAGTTCTAAGAAGAATGTTCTAAATCGAGATTAAATATTGATATGTTCTTGGAGTGAGAATTGATAAGATCTTTTCCAGTACATCTTTGATTGATTGAATAGAAGTATCTGTAACAATTGAAAAACTTGCAAAAAATAACTTGACACAAATTAAGGCACTGGTTATAACAAACTCTACTACTATATATTTCTGCAGTAATCAAGACAAGACTTCAGTCCTTGCAGAGAGGAGTCAATGAGGACACATATTCAGGGATAATAGACTGTACCAGGTAAATTATCGCTGTCTGAAGGATGTTGTTAATGAGTAGTTAACAGAGGATTAGCAATGGAAGGATAGTATCTTGAGAGTGGTTGGCATAAAACTTGCTACTGCTTCGGCAAGCAATCATAGAACGATCCAACTATGGCAAAAAAAACAACAACAACCCTCTATGGTGATGTCCTCCACATTGCAACTGGTCCAAAATAAGATCCAAGGTACAACTGGTCCAGATTTAGGGTGTTATCCTTGTTGTCTGTTGAGATCTCAGTGACTTGGGTCAGGTCCATGGTTACCATGGTGATTCTTAACCACCCCATACTCCATGTCACTCACAAGAAGCTAAACCCCAAGAAATAGCAACCATAGAGACTGAATGGCTAACTCAGCAATAGAATTCAGGCAGAATTCTTGCTACAAGCATGGAGGCCAGTACAACAGCAACAAACCCAACGGCTCTCTAAAGCCCATCTTGAAGGGGTTTATATCTGATTATCTCCAGAGCAGAGCTTCTGAAATCTTTCAAGACCACCTGGATTGCAATTGTTATCCCCACCCCCCACCCCATTTCATGGCTGGTGCCAGACCTGAAACCTAGGTGGACTCATGTTTAAGAGAGGTACTTTCTCTTCTGGGCCCCTTCCCAGAGGAGGTGTGTAAACCTGACATGTAAAGTGGTTGATCTGATACTGGCTTGGCATGTTTGCCAACTCCAGACAGTGAGGTATGTAAGCTTTTTTTGTGTGTGTGGATTAATGCAATATATTCAACAAACTCTTATTAAAACTAATCATGATTTAACATGATATTTGAAGCCAGTGGTGATTTCATCTCTTTTCTCTGTGTCTTTTTCTAGGAAAATCTGGCGTAATGAGGGTCCCTTGGCCTTTTTTAAGGGAGCATATTGCAGAGCCTTGGTCATTGCCCCACTCTTTGGTATTGCACAAGTTGTCTATTTCATCGGCATTGCTGAATTCATCCTCGACATGTTTCCACGGCATCGGGATTAATCTCTCACCCTTCTTCTCATCCAATTGGAATTCATCATAGTATTTTTGTCATTGTGATGTCAGAGCAACGGCACAAAGGGTTCCAAGCAGTAATAGTGGGAATGAATGTTGTCTCTAAAGTTATTTTTCCTCATATCAACATGACCCTGAGGAGGGATACCTAAAATAGTCATATCTGTTTTTTAATTATCAATTTTAAAGACACTGCTTAACACAGACTGTCTGACTGGCCTGCTGTTCCTCTTGTCTAGTGGAAGATGACCCCCCTCTCCCCTTTTCTGGAACTGCCAACAACTCAAGAAGGAGCAAAAGAACAACGTGTTTCTATGCTTCTATTCTTGGGGTTAGGTCTCTGGAGAAAAGAATCGATTGGTACCCAATAAAAGGGAGGTCAGTTTAACCCAGGCAATTACTGAGATCAAAATATTTGTTTTTAGATGAGTCTCCTAAACATCCCTTCTCCAAATTAGCTGGAGTTAATGAACTTTTGAATATTAAGAGAGGGCAAAGGGAAAGCTGCATCTTAATGTTTTGATTTTATGAAAGGATCACCTTCATTATAGGTCCATGTGGGAAAATGTACTCAGGACAACTGTGCACTTGCCCTCTGAAACCTCATCTTTTGGAAATGTCCAGGGTCATGAATTATCTGTGAGCCATGACAGTTGGGGGAAACCAAATTATTTGAGTTAATTTTTTTAAAAAAAATATGCTGGATAAAACTCCTAGTCTAGTAACATAAATACTCTGTCAGCCTGAGATGCTGCTCTCCATGCTACTTTTCACCCCATCCTGAGTTTCACATGTCTGTGTCTTTTAACCTGTGTATAGAATGTGTTTATTGCTCCCTTATTTTTGTTTGGGATCATAGCAAGACCAAAGGCAACTGAACTCTCTTGTGGCTGGTCAGTGCTACAAAAAAGCTGGGGAACAGAGCATGAGTGAGGAAAACCTTGTATGTTTCTTTAGACGCACCAAAGTCAAAGAAGTTTAACCTATATACCAGCAGATTATCATTTTTCCCCCTGAACAACAAATTGCATTTTTGAGATGCCAGTTTTTATTGTAAAGGGGAAGTTTGCATATTTATTATTTTCATAAAGTCATCAATGCATATATGTTCTCATTTTAAGCTGGTTTTCTGTTGTTTTCCCCTTACATTTGCTGTTTCAGTGGAAAAAGCCATTCCGTTATTGGCTGTTTCTTTCTTTTTTTGTTCTTGGCTTTGGTTAGTTTAGTCAGCTGCTTTTCTTTGAATATCCTTTTTGAATATCAAACATTGGGAGACAAATTTTTAAAAAACAAAATATTTCTCTTTAAAAATTTCAACACTTTTAGTCTTAGGGGATAGAAGATCCAATTTTTGGCATATTTTTGCTTGCATTTTGGACTTCTTGTCTCTGTAGTCTCTGCTTTAGTTGCTAGTATCTTCATGCCATTCTATAGATAGAATTTTTACACATAGTTGTCTTCTCTATTCAGAAATGTTATTGGATTCCAAATCTGAATGTTAGCTATATTCATGTTCCTTATGAGATCTTTTGAATAATAAGGATTTTTTTAAATGCGTCATTAATTTTTCTACTTGCTCTTTCAAATTCAATGTAAAACCATGTCTGTTTTGGAAAGTTAGTTGTAGGGTTGAAGATGGTCAAAATAACTGGGGCAAGTAAGACTGGTTTAGAATAGAAGCTATATTTAATAATTTGTTTCATGAGACACAGATTTTTCTTTACTTTTAAGTCATTTTATAAGCATTTAATCATGATTTAAAACTTCTTTTGCAATATTTCTTTCACCCAGCTAATCAGACATCACTTCAAAAAATAGAACGCCTTAAGGTTTCATTGTTAAACCAAGAAATATAATGGCACATAATATTTGAATTCATTGCAACAATATATTTTGATATTTTTGAAACAGAAATTAAGCAAAATTTTGGGTTTTTAGGAAGCACAAAATTAGGATTAGTTGATGCACTTTAATAAGTAAAGTTTAGGTCTTTATTTTAATTAACATTTGGTTAAATGAAAACTTTAAAAATATGATTGTCTTTTTTAAAAAAAAAAAGAATCAAATGTTTAATGTCCTCTACAATAGTGTCTACAAGATTAATGGTCTGTGATTCTATTTTAATTCCAAGTAAACCTTTGCTTGGGTGAAAGCATGGATAAAGAAAATTATTTATACCTCAGCTAGGGCCAGATTAATAAAATTGTCACTAGATTGCAGCTGCATGCTTTATCAGGCAGATTTCCTGCTGAGTTGTACTGCTGGAAAAGGAGAAAAAGCACTATTTTGGGGTAAGGAAAACTTTACCATGCCCCAGATGTAGTAAAATAAGGTGTCACTATTTCACAGGCCTTCATATTATCTAGCAATGTAACACTTAACGCTAATATTTTTAAGGCATGCTTATGCTGCAGAGACAATCTAATTGGAGTGTAATTAATGTTTGTCTGAATGCTTGTCAGAGGGGCTTGTGGCTCCGTGGAGCCATAGTTAGCTGGGTTCTTTTCTTGTAGGGAAATTGTGAATCACTGCGGTATTGACAGTTTCTTAGGTTTCATGATTTCCAAAGGTTTACTCGCAAGTGCTCACTTTAAAAAGAAACCCTCAAAATGTGACTTCAAGCATATTTTAAGTTGTAGAAATTTTTCGTCTTGTTTTAACAGGTTTGAGTTTTTCTACTTAAGGTCCAAGAGCTTTGACAAGCTTCTTGCAGCCTATGGTGACTTTTGCACATTCCATGTAACACAGTTGTATTTAGGATAATCTTGATAAAGCAAAAAGATTGAACTGACAATGAATTGCTTGTATTATTTTTAAATATGTAATGCTGTGTGCTATTTAGCCTGTGACAACCAACACTGGCTAAAGTTTGCAATGAAAATAAGATGATGTCCATAGGTGAACTGCTCCTTATTTTTATACAGTGAGCTTCCCATTGCTTCTCTTTATCAATCTGTATTTCAATCTTTGCATGAAAGCACAGGAACTTGTTGGCAAGTAAAAGCTCTCTTAATTGCATGTTTGGAAGAAGATGTGCTGGAGGTGATCATCTAAAAATGGCCACTTGGTACAGTAGGGTTGGGGACTGCCTTACAAGAAAACTGTGTAGGCCCTGCCTCTAGCAATATCCACCTAGAGTTTGGATGGTGATGATCATTAGGAAGGGAAGTTGATGTATATTAAACTGAGGTGGAATAGAAGTTAATGGTGTTGTGTTTTTAATAGAATAATGTGGATGTGATTTTGAGCTTTTTCTGCTTTTACTTTGGACATACTATAGAAGACAATGCGTACAACATAAAATGCATATATACATTCTGGTCTACATAAACTTGTTATCTAATACATGATATCACATTTTATATTGTTCCCCACCAGTGTAACATCAATATAAAGCTCAATCCTAGGTCTAATCATGTGCTGGTTAGTTGTCATTTTTTAAATTGTCTCTGACCACATTTTTGTCTGTACTCACAGGGTACAAGCGGGTTAACAGGCAACATGTCTTAGCCATTGCATGCTAACTGAGAAGCAACAAATTTTCAGGACTATGTTTCATTTACTAAATACGGATTAAGTATTCTAGGTCTTGTGCACAAGAGCTCAGAAAGGACTCTGGTTGATTAAATAATAGTACCATGATTAAACATGATAATAGCAAATATAGGTTACTAGTAGCTGGATACCCGTGCTTCCTACGAAACTATGTGATCGGGCTTGATAAATTGACAGTTAAAGCTTGAAAATTAATGAGTAGTTACGATCGGGCTTGATACATTGACACTTAAAGCTTGAAAATTTATGCAGAATGTGTAACTCCTTAGCATCAGAGCGTGTTAATATAAGGCAACTGGCAGTTGGAACAGAATTATTTTCAGGTAGGGAGGGGGAGTAGAATGTCTAAACTCCCAGCCCACAGGCCGGATAAATCACGCGCTGGCCACGCCCGGTTTAGCGAAGGGGTAGCATCAGAGCAGGGGTGGGTTTAACTTACCTCACTGCCGGTTCGCTTCCTCCTGTGCTGTGTGGCCATGCCGCGTGGGTCCATGCGCAGTGCAAAAAAAATAAAATAAAAATCCCCACCCCAAAAAAGCCAAAAACAAGATGGCGACACATTTGCAGTGCCGGAAACTCTGCTTCTGCGCAGAAGAAAAAAAAACGGAAAAAAAATCCAAAAATTAAAAAAAAAAATTTTTTTTTAAAAAGATGGCAGCATCCACGGACCGGCACCGACCGAATCGGATCCATGACATCATCGTGACATCACCAGCGGATCGCTACCGGTTCAGGCGAACCGGGAGGAACCCACCTCTGCATCAGAGCGTGTTAATATAAGGCAACAGGCAGTTGGAACAGAGTTCTTTTCAGGTGGGGAGGGGGAGTAGAATGTCTAAACTCCTAGCCCGCAGGCCAGATGAGTCACGTGCTGGCCACGTCCATGCCCAGTTTAGCGAAGGGGTAGCATCAGAGCGTGTTAATATAATACTGTATATAAGAAATATTAATGATCTGATGGTCATTTCGAAAAATCCTTTCTTAGCGAGAACTTAGAAGCCAAGAGGAACATACGTGCCAAGTTTCAAGTTTGTAGGCTTTACAGTTCTGGAGATTTCGTGATGAGTGAGTGGTATTTGGCTTTTATATATATATATATAGATATAGATTTGCTGATCCCTTCTCAAGTTCTAAAAATATAATGCTATTTAATTAAAATGGGTATTGTGGATTAAACATAATTTAAAAAGCTGACGGGGGTGGGTGGGTGTCCATAAGTGATTTGAAGGCTGCAATAATTTTCCTCCAGGAAAAATGTCCCCTTTTGTTACAGTCCTCTCACTTCAGATCTCTTCTCTGAATGCAAATCTGATATTAATTGCCATTATTAATATCTTAACAAATCTCAGCTTAAGCCAGGTTTTATGGGGAAATATAGTGGGCGACATTAACAGGGAAAGGGCATCACAGGGTGACTTTTGTGTCCTTCTTCTGAATAAAGCCTATTTCATGAATGTTACCACCCAGATACTCATTTAAGGGAATTCATTTTATTAGTACTTCAAAATATTTTAAAGTAAAACTAGAGATAGACTCTCCTGTAAATTATTATGTAAGCTAAAATGAACATACATTCTTTACTCTCTGAGCTTCTACTGAAATCTTTTGCATTAGGAAAGTTTAATGCTGAAGATAACAAAATAGTAAAATTTGATTCTACACTTTCCATCTACCAACGATTACTTTTTGCCACAAAATATTATTAAGCAACATTTAAATACAGATAAAACCATCTTATAAACAAAGCAAATTAATAAATACAATCAAAACTCATTTGTGTCAAGTTTTCTTCTCATATGCACTTTGTCCTCTGAAATTTTAAAAGCAATTAAATTCTGTGAAAATTACAATGATTTGTAATTAATGATTACAATATAATGTAGAACTTGGGAAAAAATAAATCATTAGCAGATTCATCTAATTACACATGATTCTGATTCACAGAAATCAGTGAACTTTTATTGAGTAACAGCAACAGAAGAAAATATCTCTTACATACGGATAGTTTCTGTACTTTAAATAATTCTTGGTTAGGGATGTTGGTTATATAAAGAGCTATTTTTCATAGAATATTATTCCTTTCTGAAAAGTTATTTTCAGTAGACTCATCTGTAGAGCATATTCCTAACGATTAACCAAATCTAGCTCTCTTTTTTTGACAGAAATTGTCCCAAACCAGGCCAAGACATTTATAATACAATCTCTAACTGGAATTATTTCTGAATTTAAAGATAAAAGTCATGCTTCAAATATATGTTTATTAAAAGATATATTTGCTGATTGCCTTTTCTGAAAACTCAGGCCTTGCTTTAACATGATTTTTTAAAATTAGGAAACAATACTAGCTTTTATTCCTCTCACAAATACGTAGTAGCTCCTATATGTAACATTCTGTCAAAAGTCTTATCAGTGAAGGTCAGATTTTAGACTTCATATTTTAAAGTAGATATACTGTATTATAGCCGAGTTGGATCTTTTGCATGTGCAGCTTTGTCTTCCCACCATGTTAGATGGGAAAATGTTTTAATACTCTCATATCCTCCTTTGCAAGTGCTTATGGTTCTGCCGTCAAGAAGAGAGCGTATTGGTCCAGAGCAACCTGCATCTACAGGGTAGGATATAAGTATTGGATAAACCGATGAGGAGATGGAGGGTGATTCCTGCTTTGAGCTAAAGAGCCTATAGATGTAGCAAACTTCTACAGAGATGCTAATACTCTAGGACATATGTGCAGAGCTTTGGACAGAGGATAGCTTTGACCTTCAAAGGACATGCCATGGGGCAGAATAAAAATAGGAGTTCAGTAATGGGAGGAAGAAAGTAAAATAAAGAATTGGAAAGCCCACGGGAACCAGTGGACAAAGAGTTCCAGCTCACTTTGTTTCAAAATTAATAAATAATGGAGTACATTTGTTTCTGAGTTGACTTGAAAGACTTTCTGAATGTTTTGCTATTAAATCCATCTGTTATTGTAAAATCAGTACAGTTCATTGATTCCTCCCACCATCAGATCTTCTATTGCTATAATGAATTTATAAATTAGATTCTGGGTAGACCTGATACTTCCCCCCCCCCATCAAAATTTCTGCTATAAACCCAGATGTAATGTTAATTAGGAAATGCAGATTTCCCCTGATCAAATTCTGTGCTTTTTGCCATACCAGTGGACAAAGAGTTCCAGCTCACTTTGTTTCAAAATTAATAAATAATGGAGTACATTTGTTTCTGAGTTGACTTGAAAGACTTTCTGAATGTTTTGCTATTAAATCCATCTGTTATTGTAAAATCAGTACAGTTCATTGATTCCTCCCACCATCAGATCTTCTATTGCTATAATGAATTTATAAATTAGATTCTGGGTAGACCTGATACTTCCCCCCCCCCATCAAAATTTCTGCTATAAACCCAGATGTAATGTTAATTAGGAAATGCAGATTTCCCCTGATCAAATTCTGTGCTCTGTGCCATCTCCCCCTCTGTTCATCCATTAAATGAATTTTACCAATCGTTTCTCAATTATGGTTTCTTTGAATCTGGGTGTCTGCATGCATTGGAAGGTACCTGGCATTCAGGCTTAGTTACCTAGAAAAAAAGTGAATCAGAAGAAGGAATATCATATTTAGGTACACCCAGAGGATGACAATATCTTTGGGATCCACATTAATAAAGGAGCATGATGAAAAGACAGTGGTATTGGTAACATCTAGATCAAGGAAGGAGGTAATTTAAAACAAGCTCACTGCTGATTTGAACCAAGCTAACAAGGCTATAAGAGGCAGTAACAAAATGAGGAATTTAAAACCTTGTTTAATCTGATGCAAACTACACAAAAAAAAAAAAGTACAAAATCATTAAAATTGGCCATTAAATGTGTGTTGATAATCCTTGCTGCTACACTACTGAAATTTAACAGTGGTTCCAGAACCACATATAAGATCTTGCTAAGGAGGGGCTGCCCAGATTTGAATCTCTGCTCTAGACATTGGCGCGATATTAACACAAATATATGATTTCTCTTGTTCCCTTATTTTTCGATTAGGGCAGGGTTTGCAATAGCATCTGTGGAACCTTAACACTGAATAATGTTTAAACAACATTACTAAATTTGGGAAGACTTTGCTATTGAAAGCCTTGCAAGTTTTAGGGCAGTTGAATGCAACATTTCATGCAAGATACTGGAATTATCCTGTGAGATCTTGGATATGATCATCATTGAACTTTGCAGATATTTATCATTATTGTATTACCCTTGTTTATGCACCAGTGCCTTTGTATGAAATAGTGCCTGGAAAAATTTCCAGTTGATACACTTCACGATGCAACTTAACATTTTGATGACATGGCTGCTGATGGGAAGGTTAATTTGAATGTTGTTTTCCCAACATAATTTGCTGAAATCTTTGAGATTTCAGTCAATATTTACTATGAAATTCACCCTATTGAGGAGGGAAAAAATCCAGTTGCTATTTGTATTTGATTTATAAAGGATGCTAATGTTTAAGGTGCTATAAGATTCCTTGTCACTTTTACTTCTTCAAAACTTTCTAAGCATTGTGCTGGTACCCAGTAAGTCATTTGCTGCTATGAAATGGATTGTAATACTTGATATGTATATTACAGCTCTGTTGTATAAATACCAAAAATAGCTAATTAAGCTATTAAGAATCCTGTTATGTTACTGTGCAGTAGCTTACAATATATTCTTATGACATGAAAAGGAAGCAAATATCTAGTGATATTTTTAAAGTATCTGTGTAATGTTGCAGTTTTCTAGAAACATGGGATCAGTTTGGGAAGATTAAAATTTAAAATTCCCATTTTTCTGATGAAACATGCCATATGAGAGTGGGAATTAATATTTTATAGCTTTGTATCATGTCACTGTAACCTTAGAAGGAAGTCTAAGGAATTCAACTGCTTGAACCACTGAGAGCTTGAACAAAATGATGAATGGAATATATATTTACAATTTTTAAAAACTCATGTTTTGATCACATTTTGATCATTCGTTGTTGCAAATCTTTTGGCCAGTGAATGTGTTTTGAATATAAAATTAAGACATACTTGAAGTCAATCTGAAAATTTAAATGGCCCGTTAAATATGTGAATGATGCTTCATCATTAAAGGGAAGAGGCTTCCTTCTTGGAAGAAAAAGGAGACCTTGAAAATCAGCTTACTTTTAATTTTTAAGTATGGATTTTCAGTTCCATCTGCTTCCTGTCATAGTCTATTAAGACAACTCAAAGTTATAGCCTGATTCATTTGTATTTTTTTCGACCTCTGCCTCCTCTACCTGTCCAAGCATTGGCGTCTGAATGGACTGCAAAGCATTTTTTGTGTTCTGCTCCTTGCCATCTTCTTTATAGCATTGCCATGTCCTTCCTTGTAGCCCTGAACAGAATTCCATTGCTCAAATAATCTTCCAATTGTCTATATACCCTATGTAATTTACTTGCTTCTTCTCTGACCTTGGATTTAAGAAAAAAATAGTGTTGGTATTTTTTTTCATGCACCTCTTCTGATGTTGCTTGTACCATGAATAAGTTTCTAGTCTATTTCATATGAGACACTTGCTTTAAAAGGGGAGAAATGGTGAGATGCATTGTGCTTTTTAAAAAAACTGGAGGAAAGTCATACAATCTTGTAGCCTCTGCGTGTAATAGACTACAGCAATTATCCAGAGCCATAAAGGATATTCGCTTGTGCCAATTTTTTTTCTTTAAGATTTTGCATAATCATTTTTTTTAATAAAACGTATCTATTAAAACTTTTTAAAAGAGGGAAAGACTTAGATTTAAATCCATGGCAGAAGACATGTCATTTAGCTTAGCTATAAGAAATGTTAGTTAAATGTCATAATTTTAGGCCAAATATGACTATAAGAGCAAATGCCCACCATCTGTCCCAGTGATAATCCATAGCACTTCTCCAGATATTCCAGTGATCTCCTTAATCCTGTTTATCTGTGTTGGCTCCCCCTTCTTCTGCTTCCTTCAGCCTTGCCAAGAACAGGTTTTTTTATTATAGTTCACCATACATTTGAATCACATGCCCAGCTCTCAAGTTTCTGCTTCTGATCATTGTCTCAAGGGAACAGTCTTTATTTTCTTTAGAACAGATTGAATTGGTTCCCCTTGATGTCTAGGGTTCTCTCAGTAATAGTCTCCAAATCCATAATTTGAAGGTGTCTATTTTCTTTACTTTCAGTGCTCAGCTTTAACAGATTAACCTATCATTGGAAAAAACACTGCTGTTCTGAATTTTAATGGCATTAGTGTGTGCTTATCCTACATGAACTTGTTTAAATTTGTCATTATGTTCTCCTTACAATTAATTTCTTTTTTACTTCTCCAGCACACAGTTTATCTTTATACGTTCTTGAACAAAAGACAGAACTATCTCCCACTATCTCATTCTTCCCATAAACTATAAGTTGTCCAAATATGCAGACTGGCATTACCTTTATCTTAATGTTTAACAGTAACCCTGATTGTTTACTCCCTGTTTGTAATTTCATAATATTCTCTTCTATGTCTTCTTTAGTTTCAGCACAACATGGCAGTGCCTGCCTATTTTAAATTATTACAAAAAGTTTTGATCTCTGTTGCCATCTCTTCTAATCCTGCTACTTTTATTATTTGTTAAACAAGTTCAATAACAGCATTTTTGTCTCAATCCTGTCCCTACTCAAACTGGCACCATTTTCCAAACTCAGTTTTCACATTAATGAAAAATATGCAGTTAATTCTTTTGCTTTATTAATAGGAGGGTGACTTCCAACTTTACATGTAGTGGCAGTTGTTGATCATTGGGGGGTAAGGGGTAAGGAAAAAAACCCCACTGAGAGATGGGTCCCAAAGGTGCTTTTTCAAGAGGTAACTGGACTTTTTGGTTTTTTGTTGAAGACGTTTCGCTTCTCATCCAAGAAGCTTCTTCAGCTCTGATTGGATGGTGGGGAATGGAAGGATTTATATTCCTTGCAGACAGCTGGTCATTTGCATTCTTTTGCAGAGTCGTTGAAGCCACTTGGAGGTTTGTCTGTGTCCTCCAAGAGTAGAGAAGACATTTCATTAGCTAACCTGTATTTGGTGCAAATGTCTCTCAATAATTGAAATTTTTGTCCTCTTAACTCCAAAACTAGCTGGAATGTAGAGTCTTCTTTGGTAGAAATTTCCACAAAGTACAGGATAGAAAATGTTTGAATAATATAAAGAGCTGCAAGTCACCCAGACAACATACTGTATAGTACAAAAATAACTAAAAGAAAAACAAAACAGTTCCCCATCTCAAAACAATGAGCTGGATTCATCATGACAAATTTTGGTCCTCCCCCAACTCTGTTGTTTAAATACTAAGTTGTTGCTAATTGTGTGAGAAAGAGAGGCAGACAGACAATATATTCAGTTTTGCATGCCGGGCCTGCCTAGAGAATAGCTCTGTTTTTGGATGCAAGGATGTAACTGAGTTACAGCTTCACTGAGAAATAACAAGCCTATGTAGACCTCTCCAAGGACTTTTTATTTCTGATCAGCTCAGTTTTATAGGTTTTGCTCTGTCTTCACAATGTTAGAATTGTTTCTCTGTCTAGAGATGAAATCAAATGTCAGTAATTAATAGGCAGCAGCACACTTCTGCTGGCTTGTTTTGTGACATTTCCATTGGATTTTTTCCCCAGGTTGTTGTGAACTGTGTTTTGCAAAGACATGTTAGCCAACAGGTTTGTACCCACAGGTTCGCTCAGCTTCACTCTCACAAAAAGTGTGATGGCTGATCACTGTTGAAAGGATAAATATCTCACTTATCTTTCTTGCTGCTCTTTCTAATCTTCAGGGTAGCCTAAGTGCCTTAAAAAATCCTCTTCACCCACACCATGATTGGCTGTTGCTTAATTGTTTTTAAAGGAACATCCATTGCAAAACAAGTGAGGAAGAGCATTTGGAACAAGGCTGCTGGAATTCCTTCCGACTTTAATAATAATTCTGCCCTGGGTCACATGATGAGGGAGGGGCTAAGAATTGAGAGATTGGCAGCATTCTGAGCAGCTGCCCAACAGCCTCTCTCATAGGGATGCATGGGAGGAGTTACAGGTAGTTCTCGAGTTATGACCACAATTGAGCCCAGAATTTATGTTGCTAAATGAAACATTTGTTAAGTGAGTTTTGCCCCATTTTACAACCATTCTTGCCAAAGTTGTTAAGTGAATCACTGCAATTGTTAGTAACATAGTTATTAAGTTAATCTGGCTTCCCCATTGACTTTGCTTGTCAGAAGGTCACAAAAGCGGATCATATGACACTGGGATATGTCATAAATATGAGCCAGGTGCCAAGCATCTGAATTTTGATTATGTGACCATCAGGGTGCTGCAACGGTCGTAAATGTGCAAAACGGTCATAAGTTACTTTTTTCAGCACTTTGAACAGTCACTAAATGAACCGTTGTAAGTTGGGGACCACCTGTATTCTGCAAGATTTTTCTTCACAGCTCTGGTTTGGATCACGCCCATTTTCAAACTCCATCTTTCTTTTGCTGGCTTATTTGCCTACATCAAATTTGATCCTATTGGTTCTCCTTTTTTTTTTAATTGATCTGCTGACAAAAGTCCCAAGATCCTCTATATAATTTCTAACTATCTATTTAGTTGGAAAGCATAAAAAGCAACATTTCAGGAAGTGGCTTTGTTTATCACAAGCACAAACTATAATCAATGCTGTGTGTGCCTCACTATTCAGTCCTGGAAAATAGGTTTTATGTCAGCATCCAATAAAAGTGTGTTTAGCCTTTACTTAGGGTATATCTGGACAATTTTTAAAGTTCTGAGAGCAGCTGGCCCTTGCATGTTCCATTTTTTTCAACCCCTTTTTGTTGATCTGAACTGGAAATAGAATTCTGGCTCATAAAAAATATTGTATGTAAAGCTATATAGCGAGCTTCAAAATATATCATACAGTCTTGGCAAATGAATGGATCTGATAATTTCCAGCATAAATTGATCTCTGTTCTGTCACCTGGAGTTGTTAACATTAGTTTGTGGCAGGGGTGGGTTCTAACTTACCTCGCCGCTGGTTCACTTCCTCCTGCGCTGTGCAGCCACGCATGCGCAGTGCCGAAAACTCAGCTTCTGTGCATGCGCAGAAGCAAAAACCAGCAAAAAATAGCTAAAAAAAGCTGAAAACAAGATGGCGGCGCATGCGCAGTGCCAAAAACTCAGCTTCTACGCATGCGCAGAAGCAAAAAATAGCTTTAAAAAAAAGATGGCGGCGTCCACGGACCGGCACCGACAGAACCGGCTCCATGACGTCACCACCGGTTTACTACCGGTTCTATAGAACCGGTCCGAACCGGGAGGAACCCACCTCTGGTTTGTGGACCATAGAATCCACTTTCTGTGTTTCACAAAATGCCATGAAGCATATACAAAGGCCGACATCTATGCACCTGACAGGTCTGTGAACTAAAACAATATTTCTTTCTCCCATTTGAAACCAGGTTATTCCAATAAATTGAGCAAATACTGAAAACAAGTGTGAAAGGGGACAAAGGCCCCTTGTTAAATGATGGTGAAAATGTACATTTTGTAAGCCTGCCTTTGTGAAAACTGGTGGACCTCAGGCATCCATTTTGTGTTACGTATGTACGCAGTGATCACTGAGTTCTTGGTGTGAGGTCGTCTTTGGCATGCAGAGTTCAGCTTTTTTTGTATGGGGCTATATTTTTGTGCAAGAATGCGCACTGCTGGAGGTTCCAGATGGGAATGTTTTGATATTGTGCTTGCACCTTATGCTTTTGTGGAGTGGCAGGGTGGGGTGGGGTATCACTTTTATTTTTGAACTTATTTTTTCCAGGTTTGTCACCAGCTCTCCTTGTTGCATCAGTGAGTTTGTTTGAACCAGTAGCACAGGTTTTCCTCCCCCCCCCCCAAAACCATAGATTCTTCCTCTCCTGCTTTGGCTTTTTTGTTTCCTTGGTTGTATTTTTCAGGCCCCACAACTGTTTTTTCAATAGTGCAGTTTAGTGTGTTTTTGTGATTTCATGTTCAATACAACACTGGAAGGATAGGAATTAACATGGTAAAATGGTTTTAGACAAACTTCTTCACTCTTAATCTAAGTTAGGAATATAATTGTGACACATCCTCTTTCTTCATCTGACATAGTTGATTTTTTTTTGAGAACTCAATGTCAGGTAGGCCTTCTATTTCAAAATTTCTTAGACTGACTTTTTGGAGTTTAAGGCCTTGGTTAGTTTCAACAGAAAACAGGAAGGACCGATCAACTTTTCTGTACTGTACTGTACTGTACTGTTTTTAGTAGTGGTAATTTCTGTTCGTAATATGTCCATTGACACGTTTATGTCATTTTATGTTCACTATTTATTTTCTGATATGAAAAGATCTTGTTATTCCTTATCTTAAACACTCATTTCTTCAATTAAATAACATTTCATGTTTCCATTTACATTAGCCTCTGTGTGTGTGTGTGTGCGTTTTTGTGTACATGCTTATTTTGTTCTGAGATGTTCCTGAATGAAGTTTCAGATTACAATTTTAGTATATCCTGTTGCTGAATAGGAATTTTAAACTACTTGTACTGTGGTTTTTTTAAAGTGCTGCTTAAAGATAAAACTTAAAAGGAGAATTATTTTTTCTCCTGGAGAGTTTTGAAAAATACTTTTGTGTATTGTCATGTAAAATAAATATCTAAATAGAATTAAAATCTGATTCTCCAGTGCTATTTGATTTTTTCTTGTGGTTTTTAACTTTTATTTCTGATCTTCACAGTACTGTAATTACCTAAATAAAAATGTGTGTATTCTTTAGACTGGAAAATTAAAGATAATGAGTTGGACTAAGTCATCCTAATATTAACAGGAACATAGGGGTTTATTAAATTGAGTTAAACCAGTGACTATTGACCAATAGCAACTGCCCACATTCAATAGTGAGTTCAGAAGATATGTTCTAATTGAAATTTCACACAAGGATTCCCCAAAGCTGGGTCCCCCATCCCAAATATATTGTTTGGATACTATATAAAGCAGTGGTGGTCCGCGAGAAACTTTTGGTGGTCCGCAAAGAAATCTTTGCATTTCTCTCGAGGAGCCTGGCCAAAGTTCCCGCGCTGCTTGTGCTTCAGCGCTTTGACTCCCAGGGACAGGCTGGGGTCCTTCAGGCAGTTAGCTTGGCCGCCTGTTAGCGGAGAGAAGTGCCCGGGGTCAACCCTAGCTTTGCTGTCCATTGCGGACGCTAGATCAGCCCCCTGCAAACTCTCGTCTCGAGGAGCGCTCACTGAAGCGGCATAGGAAACTTCGGCCGGGCTCGAGAGATGAGAGTTTGCAGGGGGCCGATCTAGCATCTGCAATGGACAGCAAAGCTAGGGTTGACTCCGGCTGCTTCTCTCTGCTGTAGTGCTTCCCAGACGCGGTTTACTGCTCCGAGCCCCAAGTGGCAGGAGACGAGGGCTGCCTTGGTGCCACCAGCTGGCGCAAATATACCGCGGCAAAGGCAGAATGCTGATGCCACGCAAATGCAAGTAGCGCTTTGCTCCTGCACCTTCCAGCCATCACCACAGCAGCTTCGGCCTGCTTGGGCCACCCCCCCCTGCCGCAACAGCACCATTACCTCGTTCCAGCCGGTGAGGGCTGTGCCCCTTTTTGCACGTTGCACCACCTGCAAAGTTGCACATTGCACGTGCCACCCCCTATGGCGGAGATTTCCAGCCCCACCACGGGCCGGTCCCATATTCCAGAGCTGTAGTAGTCACAGGACTGGCCCTTTGGTCATCCCGGAGAAGCTCCTCCACCCGGGGAAAGGAAAGGAAAGGAAAGGAAAAAAGGAAAGGAAAGGAAAGGAAAAAAGGAAAGGAAAGGAAAGGAAATGAAAAAGGGAGGGAAAGGAAAGGAAAGGAAAGGAAAGGAAAGGAAAGGAAGTGGAAAGTGGAAGGGAAGGGAAGGGAAGGGAAGGGAAGGAAAGGAAAGGAAAGGAAAGAAAGGAAAGGAAAGGAAAGGAAAGGAAAGGAAAGGAAAGGAAAGGAAAGGAAAGAAGGAAAGGAAAGGAAAGAAGGAAAGGAAAGGAAAGAAGGAAGGTAAGGGAAAAAGGAAAGGAAAGGAGGGGAGGGGAGGGGAGGTAGAGGAAAGGAAAGAAGGAAAGGAAAGGGGGAGGGGAGGGGAGGAAAGGAAAGAAGGGAGGGGAGGGAAGGAAAGGGAAGGAAAGGAAAGGAGGGAAGGGAAGGGACTACAGCTACAGCTCTGGAATATGGGACTGACTTTCCCACCAACATCAGCAAGCCACCGTCAATCTGCCCATCTTCGTTTTCCTTCACTCAGATTGACCAAGCTTCTTGAGGGAACACAAAAGAGGTTTCCAGGCTGTGTGCCTGGACCAGGCACTTTCTCTGGGGCCTTCCACCCGGAGGCTGTTCCATTGGTTAATTGTCCTCACTGTTAGGAAGTTTCTCCTTAATTCCAGGTTGCTTCTCTCTTTGATTAGTTTCCATCCATAGTTTCATGTCTTGCCTTCTGATGCTTTGGAAAATAAGTTGACCCCCCCTTTGTGGCGGCCCCTCAAATACTGGAATACTGCTATCATGTTCCCCCTAGTTCTTCTTTTCTCTGGACTAGCCATACCCAAATGGCAACCATTCTTCATATTTTTTGTCTCCATCTTTAATCATCTCAGTTGCTCTTCTTTCCACTTTTTTCCCAAAGTCTCAACATCTTTTTCATAATGTGGTGTTCAAAACTGAATGCAGTATTCCAGGTGTGGTCTTATTAAGGCTTTATAAAGCGGTACTAACTACACATGATTTTGATTCTATGCCTCTGTTTATACAACCCCGGATTGTATTAGCTTTTTTGGCTGCCGCCGCACACTGTTATGCAGAAGGAAATATGTACATGTAGAAGGAAATGTAAGTTTATTGGTTTATTGTCACATTTGGTATATTGCTTTAGCCATTATAGGTTGTCTGGGGGAGGGGGGATCATGATATGCAAAAAGTCTGTTGGGAAAGGACAGAAGGTCCTAAGTGAAGGTTTGGTACCTTCAATGAACCGGTATCTCCATCTTTGTCTCTTCTGTGTGTGGTCCTTCTTCATCGCTTTCTCCTCCTCTTTCTGGTGCCCAGTCCCACTACCTATTGTCCTCTTTCCATATTCCAGGATGTCTCTTCATTTGATATTCAAATCTTCACCCTCCCGTAAACCTCCACCTCAACGGACTACTTCTTCATGAAGAGCTGGCCCTGTATGGAAATTTTACCCCTGTCTGGCTCCAGAGCTCCATTATGGAAATCAGCTGCTTTATGCAAATGTTCTACAGCCCAGAATTACCATAGCAACCAGCTGGTTCCATAATTGGCATAAAGATCCCAGCTGGGGGGTGCTATCGAAGACTTGTTAGATGGTTTCTTTGGGTATGTGTACATTGGGAAGAGCATGCAGTTCACGTGATTTTGATTCTATCCCTCTGGTGTGGCTTGGGCATGGCTTGGTGAGCGTGGCAGGGAAAGGATACTGCAAAATATCCATTCCCACCTCACTCCAGGGGAAGGATACTGCAAAATCTCCATTCCCACCCCACTCTGGGGCCAGCCAGAGGTGGTATTTGCCGGTTCTCCGAACGACTCAAAATTTCCGCTACCGGTTCTCCAAACTACTCAAAATTTTAATTACCGGTTCTCCAGAACCTGTCAGAACCTGATGGATTTCACCCCTGCTTGTACCTTTGGTTTTTCCTGCCTAGATGTAAAACCTAGGCAGGAAAATTAACTAATATTAACTAAAATTAACTAAAATAGTGTATCTTAATTACATTAAAGCTTTCTTGTTAACCTTATTAATTATATATATATATATAATATATTGGTGTTCTCTTTCTCTTTGGCATAATAGAGAAAGGATCGACTGAAAATATTTTAGTCTGCCTTTTATATTAGATCATTGTTCATCACTACAAATATATTGAACTGTAGAATGAAGCAAAAGTGATTTTAAAATCCAGAAAAGTCAGCCGAGCTGCCACAAAATGGAGTCAAGCTCAATTGTGAGCTTATTTGAGCACAGTTTGCTTAAGACCTGTTGAATATGTAGCTTAAAGGCAGAGTTTTCAGTTTTTACACAGCAGTAAACAACATGAGAACTTAAATTTCAAGTGTCCGTTTAAGGTAATGTCCAGTGAAATTTCAAGCTGGAGATGAAGATCAAATTTCATTTTGTTTTTGTGAAATCAAGCAAAACCATTTGGAGTATTCATAGATCACTTTAATATAGCAATCCAAATTTAGCAACTCTGGGCACTTTTTAATGGGGTCCGGTTTATCTGTTTCCCTGAAGGCCCAGTTATATGCAGGTTGTGTCTATGGGTTAGGGCTGGCTGATTGTTTGTCACAAACACAAGCTAGCTACTTATTACAGCCCCCATGTTTCCCCAGTGAGATCCATGTAAAAAGATTGAAAAGAACAAGCCACAGTTTAGTAGTTTCATGAACTGGTTCTCATCACGACCCAGGGATTTCATTGTCTTTATTTTCCTCTTGCCTGAATTCTGATCTATTTGCACAAGAAACATGGCCACTATTTTTTTTTCTGTTTGCTTCCCTCCCTCCGTTTTCTTTCTTTCCACACAGTGTACTACCATCTTGTGGCCACTCTTAAATTTCCGGTTCCTCTGGGTATGTATATCCAGAGGTATTTCACGAGAAGAGTACTCCACTCCTCTATTCACAATAGAATCCCTAATGCCACCAGGCTTGAAATTTTGGGCTTGGACAACCTGGAACTGCGCCGCCTGCGATCCGACCTAAGCATAGTACACAAAATTGTCCGCTACAACGTCTTACCTGTCAATGACTTCTTCAGCTTCAACCTCAATAATACACGGGCAAACAATCAATACAAACTCAAGGTAAACCGCTCCAAACTCGATTGCAGAAAATACGACTTCAGCAACAGAGTGGTCAACGCCTGGAATGCTCTACCCGGCTCCGTTGTTACATCCTCAAACCCTCACAGCTTCAACCTCAAATTGTCTACCGTGGACCTCACCCCATTCCTAAGAGGTCCGTAAAGGGGGGCGTGCATAAACGCACCAGCATGCCTACCGTCCTTGTCCTACTGTCCCCATTTATTTGTACTCATTTCCTTCGTTCATGTACATGTTCATATTTATACCTGCTATCTTGTACGTTTGACAAACTAATAAATAAATAAAATAAATATTTATTTTTATCATTCAGGTAAATAAAAAAATGAGGTTTGAAAGGGGCTATATTAAGGAACTAAATTGAGCAGATCACCATGTATCACTGATAAACGTGAAGAAGAAAAGGAAGTGTGGCCAGATGCAAACCATTATTCCTTGCAGTAATGCAAATACACATTTGAAGCTTTTGGGAGAAATGCCAAATTGATCAGCTTTAAATTAATGTAAACCAGTATTTTATTATTGACTTGTACATCATCTCAGTTTACAGAGTGACTCCAGGTGGCTCACAGCATAGGGTTAAATATTCCTTTGGAGATTTACAACATAAATCCAAAACAAAAAAAACAGATATTAAAAACATTTTTTCTCAGATTTAAGCTGCCAAAATAAGTTTCCAAGGGTAGGTTTGATCCCCCCCCCATACTGTTTGGATACTATATAAAGGACAAACGCAATAAAAGCAGCATAATATGCAACCTATTTTACCAGGAATTTTTCAAAATTTGTGGCTTGAAAACAACGGGCTGATAAAAGAGAACACATGCGTTCTTTAGTAACTTAATTAAAGCTTTCTTGCTAATCTTACTAATAAAAGTCAAATAAGGTTGGATGACCCAGTGAAATTTCTGTTTGTAATCATGAAGTTTTCATTTGATACTGTGGTAAGGAATATCCTTCTGGGTTCAGTTCCAAGTGGGGCAAAAGAAACTGGATTCCTGGAAGATGCTTGGAAAGAAGGTGTAATGGG
>QLTV01002702.1:5827647-5853390 GCA_003457575.1 Thermophis baileyi
AAAACCTTTGGAGGGAGTTGAAAGCCCGTGTTGCCCAGCGACAGCCCCAAAGCATCACTGCTCTAGAGGAGATCGGCATGGAGGAATGGGCCAACATACCAGCAACAGTGTGTGCCAGCCTTGTGAAGACTTACAGAAAACGTTTGACCTCTGTCATTGCCAACAAAGGATATATAACAAAGTATTGAGATGAACTTTTGATATTGACCAAATACTTATTTTCCACCATAATTTGCAAATAAATTCTTTCCAAATCAGGCAATGTGATTGTCTGGATTTGTTTTCTCATTTTGTCTCTCATAGTTGAGGTCTACCTATGATGTCAATTACAGGCCTCTCTCATCTTTTTAAGTGGGAGAACTTGCACAATTCGTGGCTGACTAAATACTTTTTTGCCCCACTGTAGGCAGTTGCAGCTAATTCAACAAAAGAAAATTAAGGTGATGGCTTAGCACCATGTGTGAACCAGGTCTGTGTCTGCAGGGCTACATGCAGAGGCACCCAGTACAAACCAGGATGATGTCATTTGCATCATGAGCATCTCTTCTTCCCTTGTTGGAAAAACTGTAGAACTTTTGTCCATTATAATCTCTTTGACGTGTTGGCTCTTCAGCTATACCTTTCTACTGGATTATTTCTGGTGATATACATCCTAACAGGCAAAGACTTTTATTCTGATTTCATTATCAGCTGTTTTACTTAATGAACTTTAAATAAAATTTAAATACAATGAATTATTTAATTTTAGTCAGAATTACCGTACTAGCATTTCTAATACAGGTGCTTGACTGTATTTATTGAAAAAAGATTTTTAGCAATGTTTTTGTAAACATCACTATATTTAACAGTACAATACATATTAATTTATGAAAGGAGAGGAAAAGAGATCCAGGCAGCAAAAAGGAAAACAATAAAATAGGCAGACATAATGAACAGTTATAGCCACGAGCAGGGATGGCAATAACTTGATTGATTCCAAGCATGTGGAAGATTTTGAATTCTCCAACATTTTTCATTAGGTAAGATGTCAGAAAAGGGGTGGGGGGGAAAGGAAAAGCAGAGCACAAGAGAGAAGTAAGAAGTTCCCCAGAGCCAAATGTTTAAACCACGAAACCTTCAGCTCAGCATCATCCTGAAGACGGAATATCTAATTAGTGCTGCAGGTTGTTAACTTTGGGTCATACCTAACCTCCAGGGGGAGAGAATTTTGAAAACACAAAGCCAATAGCAATTCTGCCATATCAGGTTTGCAACACTTCAGATGACCACTAGGTGGGTCAGTTTTACAGTTCTGATGTAGTAAGCCTAATAATTAATACGTACCGCCGGTATATAAAATGATTTTCCTCATCAAGTAGAATGCATCCCATTTTTTTGCCATTTTGATTGATGAAGAGTTCTAGAAAACCTGAAAGCTTACATAGTCTTCTATAACATAAAAAAAAAAAATCCCAATAAAGTTATTACCTTCTGATTTTTGAATTTTAGAATAAAAACACGGGAGATAGTTGGTCTATTAGGTGAAGTGCTTATAGAAGTAATTGTACAACATACAGGACTGGTAAATTTAATCTCCTTGATTCAATACTAAAATTCCCACAGCATTTTTGATTCTTGTCCTGGGTATGAAAAGTTAGAACCCTAAAGAGGAACAGATTGGGGACAGCTAACATAATCAGTGAGTGGGTTCAACTTTCTCCTCAACTGTCAAACTGTTTGTCTTTGTCTTAAGACAATGTGTAAAACCACCTACTGTACCTTGTAAACCATGGTTTATGGCTTAACTATAAATCTGTCCTTTGTGGCTTATACAGCAAATCCTGGGTAGAAATTATGACTGAATGTGATAAACCTAGCAGTATCTGCAAAAAAAAAAAAAAACCAAAAAACAAAACAAAACCCCCAACCAATTGTGACTTTTACTTTCCCTATGAATACCAAGATGCGGGGAGCAGGATGATTAAGTGATTGGTATTTTGTAATAAAGGGATCAGTTTTACAGTGCTTTATCAGATATTGAAATAATAATATTGTTTGATTTCAATTGAATCAACTTGACAAACTGAATCTGAAACAAATCCTCAATTAATGGAGTCCAAAGTTCCTATCCTATTTGACTTCTGCTATGTTAAGGAGTAGTGCAGAGGTGGGTTCTTCCCGGTTCGGACCGATTCGCCCGAACTGGTAGCGACCCGCTGGTGACATCACGGTGACGTCATGGATCCGGTTCGGTCGGTACCGGTCCGTGGGCACCGCCATCTCTTTTTTTGGATTTTTTTTTTTGAAAAAAAAATTGGATTTTTTTTTATTTTATTTTTTTCTTCTGTGCATGCGCAGAAGCCGAGTTTCCGGCACTGCGCATGCATCACCATCTTGTTTTTGGCGCTTTTTTTGGATTTTTTTTTATTTTTTGGTACTGCGCATGTGCACGCGTGCGTGCTTTGCGCGTGGCCACAAGGCATGGCCACACAGTGCGGGAGGAAGCAAACCGGCAGCGAGGTAAGTTAGAACCCACCCCTGGAGTAGTGCCTGATAGAGCACCCTGGTCAAAGATTGAAGCAACTTGAATTAAATACCAAAATGCAGGCTGATCAGGAATACTGAAAGTAGTTGTCTGGAATAGTGTATATCCCTGTTGTTAATCTGGTATATTTTAGAGAGAAAACAAGTACTGGACACAGGACAGTATTTGTAGAAGAAATGTTTATTTACAACAAGAAGTCTGTAAGAAAAATAGAATGAGTCATCCATTTGTTGCAGGGTAACTATGTTTCAACAGTGTGGTCCCCCCCCCCCCCAAAAAAAGAAAGAAAGAAAGTATGCTCCACTTCTATTCTTCTTGGAAAGGAGGACTTTATAAGAATAGGGATGAGATGAAGATTTGAATCACTGGGAGAGCTCTAGCCCATTGAATGCAGAATAACATCCCCATCAAAAAAGAAGCTGGAATTGAACAGGGTCAATTGACATGATTTAATGAAAAGCAGGGAAGAATTACTCCTCTCTGTGCTGAGCTGCTTCTTTGCTGTACACATCTTTAAAAATAGTCTTCACCTTGAAGATAGCATTCCACTGGGTTTGTTTATTTCCCCCCCCTTTTTAATTATCTGTTTTGTAAGCTCTGCTTTTCCCTTTTTGCAGGAAGTTTAATAGAACTCAATGGCAAAAGTGAATATTATTGCAGAATACTAAATAAAAGGAAAGTGAGTATGGCTGGCTTTGCAAGCCCTGTTTTGTGAGTTCTCTCGTCAGTACAGGATGCTGAAGCAATGGAGAAAAAGTGTAAATTGCTTGCCAGTCAATCTGAAACATGGGAAAAGATTGACCAAAAGAGGAATCATGGCGGGCGGAGGGGAGAGAAGTTCTGTACCATACTTAAAAATCCATTCCAGGTACCAGCTCTACTTCTTGCATAATTAAGAAAATGCAGAGAGAAGTCAGTTGAAGCTGATACAAAATAGAAACGGTTTAATTTCATCTTTTGCCCAGGCCCAGGGAAAGGTAGGCTCTTTGGAAAATCAACCTTTGTACAGTTTAGATGGTGTTCTGTTATAGCTCTATAGAAAGAGTTTATCAAGCATTAAATTAGTTTTGGATAGTCACTGGTGAGCCAATGATTCTGACAGTTTGTTCTGTGATGATTGACATGTTATGCCCCAGAGCAGGGGTATCAAACTTGCCTCATCATAGTGTTGTCATGTGATGTATCGTGACTCCCCCCCTTCGCTAAACTGGGCGTGGCCAGCGCGTGATGCATCTGGCCTGTGGGCCACGAGTTTGTCACCCCTGCCCCAGAGACATGCTCATAGATTTTGGTGATTTTATTTACTCTAAGTACTTATTGATATGAACCACTATTTTTTCATCACATGCAGTTGAATGCATGAACTGAACTGATGCTTAAAGACTACTGTATGTGAATGGTATTCACAAACATTTACATGAACATGTAAGGCAGTGGTTCTCAACCTTTGTAATGCCGTGACACCCCCCCGCCGCCGCGACCCCCGCCCCCTCCCCATGTGGGATGAGGTGACAAAGGGGGCGTGGCACCAGGGGTGAAATGCTCCCGGTTCGGGCTTGCCTGTGGGTCGCCGGACAGCTGGTAGCGACGGAAGCAGGAGACTTCTCCCGGACGCCACCATTTGGGTTATTTTACCCTCTGCGCATGTGCAAAGCGTTCTGCGCATGCGCAGAGGGTAAAAAAACCCAAATGGCAGCGTCCAGGCGGGTGGGCGAAGTCTCCCGCTTCTGTTGCTACCGGCTGTCCGGCGACCCGCAGGCACGGCCGAACTGGGAGCATTTCACCCCTGCAGTGACGGTGGCACCAAGATGGCGGGCTAACGCGCGCGGTGACCCTTGTGAAATGGTCGTTCGACCCCCAAAGGGGTCGCGACCCACAGGTTGAGAACCGCTGATGTAAGGAATTATTTCTACTGTTCAGTCATCCTAAAATACATTGATGGACCAAACTTAAGGCTTCTCTAGTTTTGCCTGAGTGAATCTTATCCTTTCAATTACAAGATTTGGTATTAAGTCATAGCCTTTTTTGTTTGGTTTTTAAATTAATACAGGCTATTCTGAAGCCATTATAAACAATTTAGTGATACAAACAGATCGCTAAAATGGAAAAATGGACTGTAAGTATGCTTTGAAGTACACTACTTAGGCTTTGCAATTTTATCCATAATCTTTTGGCCTTATACTGCATTTTCTAAACAATCATCAAAGCTCCCTATATTATATTTCCACTACTATTCTCTTTAAAATACCTGAATTTTAATACCTAAGTCATAGAAATAATTAAATCAGTCAAAACAATAAAAAAAACCCAACCCTTCCTTTTTACAACCCAGTTCACTGAGTTATAAAAGCAAAGCAATTTGAAAAGGTTTTTTTTTTTTGCTGTTCTGCAAAATAGACTTTAGTTTGTTAAACAAATTATGATGTGAAGCATATTAAAAGAGCATGTTAAAATATGCATTGAAAATGACCATATCCGGGTTTTACTGCTTATTGTTACTCACTCAACAGATCAAAAGGAAAGGAACTTATGGAGGAGTTGGGAGATACGTAGGCATGTACACATCAGCTAGTTCATCTGCTGAACATCTCTATGCTCATATGGCATATTATACAAATAGAAAGCTGGAATGATATGCTATCTATGTGTCAGCACTCAGTGACTACACAAATAGATTCTCTACAAGATAATCTGCCCCCAACATGATATTTCAGGTCTTCCAAAGGTACACCTATCATTGTTGAAACTGAGTCTGTCCACCTTGCTACTGGCCATCCTCTTCTTCTCTTTCTTTCCACCTTTCCCAACATTACAGACTACTGTACAGACTTAGAGCTATGTCTTTGTAAATAACAATAATAATAGTAATAATAATAACAACAACTAACTAGAAAAAATAACGAAATATCGTGACCTGGCCATCGAAACTATGCAATTATGGATGAAACAAGTGACAGTGATACTGTCATCGGGGCACTTGGCACCATATCCAAGAATTTTACAAAATACATCAAGAAATTACAGCTTCCTGCAATAACACCAGTGGAACTGCAAAATACTGCGCTACTCGGAACATCATACATTTTAAGAAGATACTTGGTCGATACCTAGGATGCTGGCAGCAACCCATATCAACCATCAGTGCCAGTCAATAATATTTGTGATATATCTTTAAATGTTCAGTTGACTGAGTTTCATGTTTAATGAATAAAAGAAATAATAATTTACCCATTGTCATCGGGGCACTTGGTACCATGTCCAAGAATTTTACAAAATACATCAAGAAATTGCAGCTTCCTGCAATAACGCCAGCGGAACTGCAAAAAACTGTGCTACTTGGAACATTGTACGTCTTAAGAAGGTACTTGGTTGATACCTAGGACGCTGGCAGCAACCCGTATCAACCATTAGCACCAGTCAGGGGTATTTGTGATGCATTTTTGAATGTTCAGTTGACCGAGTTTCATGTTTAATGAATAAAGTATAATAATAATGATGATAATGATAATAATAATATAATAATAATAATAATAATAATAATAATTATAATAATTATAAGTATAATTATAATTATAATACAATATTGGATGGTATATAAAGCTTTCCCCAGTCTAGTTTTTCTCCCAGATATATGAATTCTAGTTTTTGAGTTCCCTATCAACATGACGATTGCTGAGAATTTTGGAAACTAAAATCTTTATGTACTTGAAGATACCCTAAGTTAAGGAAGGCTGGCATATGAACTGACATGCTTACGAATCAGAAATATTGTACAATTTGCACTATTAGGTCCTCGTGAGCCGTCAGAGTTTCAAAGCCCAGTGAAGAGCTTCTGTACGAGGAAACTGATTAATAGATCCAGCTACCACAGGGAATTTCACATTTAAGGATTGTGCTGCTTATCTCTTACAAATTCCCAATAACTGTCACCGGGAAGTGATTATCCATATTTTATCAGGTTCAAATTCCTTATCTGAAACTAGCAATAAAGATTTTGGAAACCTTGTGGATTGATCATCGAGGTGCCCTTATGCAGGAGACTGAAATAAAAGGCTCTAGTTATGGTCCAGACTTGAAAAAGAAGAGTGAATGTTGTGCGTATACTAATAATACTATTAATGGGGAAAATGTTGGTGCGTAACTCTGTTGCAACAGCAGCCATATCACCATTCAGGTGCATAGCATAAAAATGCCATAGTGCAAAGTGAAATTAAAAAAAATGAAAAATCATGTCCAAATGCAAGGTGTGAATAATGTTTCTTTATATGGGTTTTACTGTATATTCTGACCTATGTGTTTCTGCTTGATCTTGCAGGAATTATACTATGTTCAGGCAAGATATCCTTTGAGCAAGACACCTCTTGGAGAGACAGAGCCGCAGCTATCCCAAGGTCCAGAAGTGAGATAGGCAGGTCTCCTCTTTGGGCCAAAGGAAGAGAGCCATCTCAGCAGCCGGCTTCACATCCTTCTGCTTTGGTTTGAGCTGAATTTAGGTGATATCCACCCGTTGCCACTCTCATGAGCAGAATGGAGTCTAAAGAAAGCACCCGAAGTGGAAACAAGACTGATACCAAGACTGCTAGCTCAGCAAAGTCTGAGAAACCTCATTCTGGGCCGGCGGCAAGCGCTGATAAGAAAGAAGCACCCAAGGAGCAGCCAACTCCTGCTGCCACCACCCCTGCAAAAAAGGGAGCCACAGCACCCAGCGAGGCAGCCATGCTGAATGACCACAGCAACCTGAAGCCTACCGCAGTGCCTGCAGCCGAGGGGCCTGAGGCAACTGCCCATCCTGCCAACTCCGAGCATAAAGAGAACAGCGCAGAAGAGTCGCCAGGGAGCACCATGTTTGAGAACATAAAGCCCCTGCTCATCTTTGGAGGGGCAGCAGTAGCTGCCATAGCTGTGATCGTAGGAGTAGCCATCCTAGCTCGGAAAAAATAGGAAACCTAAGGAATGCAGGGAACAGAATTTCCCCTGGGTTGTGTACTATTCCTTTTGACATCAGTGCATGCAACCACTTCTATACATACTTATAAATATGCAGTATATGGCAAGAGAGAGATAGGTAGGTCTTGCTTAAGGTTAGTATGCCAGGGTCCTGGGGGAAAAAAAACCCAGATTTGTTTTTCCTGGTCAATAGATGCTATTTTGTGTTTTCTTTCCATAACTCCTCCCCATCCCACTTTTTGGTCAGCTGTAAACTTGGTTCCAGCGTCATTTTCAGAATCCTTTGCTTTTAGTTGGGCCATGGAAGAGCAGATGAAATAAATACTTTCTCTTCAAGGGGACTCATTTAGTATCCTGTATCCAGCTCACTGAAATACTTTCAAAGATGCATAAAAAGGCAGCATCTTCACTAATCTGAAGACCACGTGGTCCCATCCAGTATTCATCTATTTTGGTTCATTGTCAGAGCATCGAAGTATACTCTCACCCTAAATTACAAAGTTCTCTTCAGAATAGGAGAAGCTATCAGAGTTCAAGAAGCAAACTTAGCCTACTGAGATTACTAACTAAAGCCCAGAAGGCAATATCTTGGCTCACCATCTATCACACAATGTCTACAAAGCATGGTACTAAATATAGTTTAGCCATTGATTGGAACATAGTAAAGTAGTCTTTCTCTACCATTTAAATGCATGTTAAATGCAACTCTGGCTATGAATTGGCCAAGTACCCTTTGTAGAATTTAGATACCTTTAAAAAAGTTTTTTTAAAAATAATAATAATAATCAGATATTTAAATCTATGTGATTTAAACTTTTGGGAAGTTGAAAAGCTCATCTGTGCGTATGGATTTTGAACAAATGCTGAAGCTTCTCCATATAAAGTTACATACCTGTTTGTGCTATGAAAGGGAGTCAAGAAAAACAACAAACACCAAAAGCGTGTTTTAAGAAAATCTGCATATGGAATAACTGCCCAAATGCAAGAATTTGAACCCAATGGATGATCTTCATTTTATAGCTTTAATTCAAGATATACCAGAAGAATGATATCCTCATGTATTTCATTGGAAATTATGCAAAGAAATAGCAAAGACTGATTCACAGGAGCCATTTTTCCCCATAACATTTGAACTGTGATGCTGAAGATGAGAGGAAATTTCCTGTTTTGAAATAGCCTTGTTAGTGGTCTTCTTGAAACGATTAAAACCAGATTGGGGGGGACGGACGGACAGTTATTTGTCTTTGATACGTATACTAAAGATATTTCCCTGACAGAAAGAATCTGGACACTGGAGCATTGGTTATAATGTAAGATGACTGAATGACCATCCCTTCTTTAGTAGATTTTTTTCCTGCTTGGACCATGCCAGTGTGAAACAGGTGTGTGTGTGTGTGTAAATTATACAACACACCTATACCAATTAGATCAGATTTAGTAAAAGATTGATGTTTGTGGTGTGTGTGTGTGTGTGTGTGTGTGTGTATGTGCATATGATGATTTCATCTCATCATGTTCAGAAACTAACCTATACACTAGATTTCTTTGTATTTTTAGCCCCACTCACTTTAAAGTCACAAACTATAAATCCAGAAGCCGCCCAGAGTCCTTCGGGAGTTGGGCGGCATATAAATTTTATAAAATAAATAAAATAAATAAATAGTAAAATGATAGTAGTGCCTAGGCCAGTGTTTCTCAACCTTGGCGATTTTAAGATGTGTGAACCTCAACATGGCTGGCTGGGGGGGAATTCTGGAAGTTGAAGTCCATACATCTCAAGAGTTGCCAAAATTGAGAAATACTGACCTAAGCTACAATTAATCATCTCTCTCTTGCATTTATAGCTGTGATCTTATAGGTTAGGTCTATAAGGGAATCATTCACTGGCAGTCATTGTTTAATATCGTGATATTCCACTGTTCTGAATAATTTTTCAGAACCTGCTCCCCATCTGAAAACCTGTATTCTTGTGTATATGTGTACAAGCTTTCCTAACCCTGCCTTATTTGAGAATATGTGTATATACATTATAATTTTTGTAAAGCTACAAAACCTGTATTCTTTGTAGAAAAGCAGAATGCAACCATTTACCTGCACACCTGCATTCACACGAAGTGTCTGTGTTTGTGCCACTTGCATTCCATTGTACAGTAGCCAAAACCAAGATTTCCTTTCAATAAACAAAAATACATTTAGCTAATTGATGAATGTATAATAATCCGTCTTGTGCTTGTAAGGAACCCCTTTGATTGATGGACTGTTGCGCGTACAAAAGAACTTTCCCTGCTTGCCTCTAATACATGTTCCCAAACTATTCTGGAGCAATTGATAAGAGTCTGGAGCAGGAAAGGGTGAGGAAGGAAGAATCTATTCTGCCCAAAGAATGGCATCAGCAGATATTCCTAAATATAATTTGATGGTGTAACTGTGGATCTGTGTGATAACATGTGCAAGCTTATTTCTCTCTTGAGATTTAAGGTAAACCTAGTGGTGGTGTATCATCTTTGCCCCTGCCCCAAATTGATCCTTAGGGAAACGATAGTGATGCAGAACAGGGCTAATTTGCTGCATGTGTTCTTGTATATTCCACAAATACATCTCCAGTCTATTTCACTGCAATAATAAACACAGCAAATGCTTCCTCATTCTTGCTTTGAACAATGGACATCTGGAAAATGTGTTCATTTATGTAGGTCAAGCTCAGTGAACTTGTGCTTTATGGAAATGGGCAACTTGCAGTAGAAAGGCTAGTTATGTCTCAATTTGGTAAGCAATGTCATGTAAGCTTTTGAATGTGGTGTCACAAACATTTGTGTTTGTTTCTTTTAAAGGTGAACAAATCAGCATGAACTGCATCCTGATTTGTGCAACCTCTCATATGTCTTGTCTCCTTACTTAGTGGCTTTTGGTTGCTTATTGGCACCAGGGAAATTGCTGCTAAGTTTGACATTGGCATATCTAATATTGTCTATACTTCGTATAGTACAACAATACCATGTAAGCATTTCTTTAATTCCAAGGCTGTTGATACATTTCTATTATCATTAGTAGTGATAAAGTAACAAAACACTTCCTTCAGAAGGCTAGTCTTCAGTTGGGACCCTTGTATGTCTTGAGTGAAGTCAGGATTACTTCTATTGGTTTTTAAAGGATTCCCCACCACCACCAATTTCAATCTTTGCCATACTGCTACAGGCAAAATTGTATTGTTTCTGTTTACTGTTGCAGATCAACTGGATTATTATACAACTCATCAACTAACTGGTTTTATACTTGGTATTTTTACTCTTTCCCTACCCCTCCAAGTTTACATACCAGCCCTCCTCCATTGTTTAGATTGAGAACGAATGGATCAAGGCAATTCTGTGAGCTTTATGGATAAGAAAAGTCTAGAACTTTGGCTCTCAAGATTCAACATTACACTGTTTTTTTTAAATACAGTGCAATCCTCAGAAAGTACATTCTAAAGTAAATTGCATTGACTTTTAAGTTCATTTTACAAAATAAGTGAGTGCAGCTTTTTCTGTGGGTAGAAAAGGGTCAGCTAATATTAAATGTCTGCTCCAACTGGGCACTTCCTATATCAAATGGCATATAGGAGTATAAATGCAGCTGGAGCTAATGATAAGACACGGAGGATGTGAAAAACAATTGGACACTTCTCCTTAGTTATCACAGATAGTTTTGTTGCTAATATTGGAATTGTCATTCTTGCCCCCATCTTTAATTTTAATGTAATGCAATTAGAGAAACTGACCTTGAGATAGTCTCTGAACACTCAGAAGATGTGGTAACTTCAGCAAATTCATTAGCAAACTGCTGTAATAGCAAAATGTGTCATGATATCATAGTATAAATGGTGCAGTAACATCATGATGTCACAATATCTGATGCAAGTAGCTAAGTCACAGCCTTTGTATTTGTATGATAATGTCATGATGCAACTGTCATTATCTCTCCACTCAATCTACCCTGTGGATGCCCATATATACCTGCTAACAAAGGAATACACATTTAATGTAAGTCTATCATGTATTATCAAAAAATCCACATTCAGTAGGCCAAACTTCCTATATGTGTTTATTTGGTGGGGAATACAGTAGAACTTCTGGTCACGAACGCTTCTGACCACGACCAAATCGGGTTCCGACCAAAAAATTCACAATTTTTTTTTTGCGGCCTATTTCCCCTTCCATGCCATTTTTTTTGGGTAAGCGCCAAATTTCCAAAATTAGGTTCGGGTCACGACCAAATCGGGTTGCGACCAAAGTTATGGAACGAATTATGGTCGTGACCAGAGGTTCTACTGTACATCAGTTCTCATTTTTATGGAGATGATACCAAAGTTTTCATTCTGCATATAAATTTGGAAAGACAGTTCCCTCACATTCCTTCTGTATTGCTGTACAGCCTCTTAGTACAAAATATTAAGAGATAGTAGCAATCTCAATTTGGCCATAAACACGTATTCAGAGGTGAGTTCCCCCAGGTTCGCACCGGTTCTATAGAACCGGTAGCAAACCGCTGGTGATGTCACGGATCCAGTTCTGTCAGTGCCGGTCCGTGGACACCATCTTTTTTTTTGGATTTTGTTTTTTTTGGAAAAAAAAATTTTTTTGGAATTTTTTACTATTTTTTTTTCCTTCTGCGCATGCGCAGAAGCTGAGTCCCCAGTACTGCACATGCGCCACCATCTTGTTTTTGCCTTTTGGGGGGGGGATTTTTTCAATTTTTTGCCACTGCGCATGCGCCCGCCCGCAAAGCGCACATGCGCCCGCACTGCACGGCCACACGGCGTGCAATGCGCACGCAGCCACGTGGCACGGGAGGAAGTGAACCAGCAGCGAGGTAAGTTAGAACCCACCCCTGCATGTATCACTAGAGTCAGGGAGACCAGCCCTTTATCAGCCTCATACAGAACATTCAAGATGGTTGCTTTATTAAACATACTGGAACTTATGCATGAACTGAGTATTCAAAGTGACACAGCTATAATTGCAGCGATGCTTCAACTGCATCAGCAATTCATTCTTGCTGATACTTGAATTCATTGTGTAAGGTTTTTCCCAACATATTATTTGCTTTTTTGCCTGAAAGACAGACTCAGATTTCACTATTCAGTACTAAAAATGAGTTAGGGGAAGCTACTCTATATTCTTGGCTGGTTTTAAGTATTGCCCCTGTTCATAGAAATGGATAGTGTTTCTCTCTTTAGTGACTAAAGTGTGAAAAAAGAAAGAGGGAAAACTAGTAAAAGGATAAGAAACTCCTTCTCACCCCAAAAAGCCACTTTTGTTGTATATTAAGATCTGGATGGTTGTTTTAGATGTGTGAGGACAATAAAATGTAATAAGAACTAGCATCTAAAAACTAAAAGTGTTTTAGTTTAGACAAATATATGTACAAGTAGGCAAATGGTAAGACTATACTTCTATCCAAAGTCTTGGCTCTGTCTATCTTACATTCTCCCATTATTCTTATATCACTCCTTTTTTCCCCTCCTATTAAGATGCTCAGGGTACAAGACCCACTTCACCTTCTCCACAACACAGAACCTCCCACACTCTGCCAAGCAGTCTTCATTTTAATCTGACTCCAACGTCATTTTAAATTATGACTGAATTGTAGTCTAGGATGAAGGGGGGGAAAAGCATTGGCTGATGTAATCACTTAATATTTCTTCTGTTTCTTAATATACACGTGGCCCAAAGCATCTGGGATATGAAAGATAGTTCTATTATATTTTTCTGTTTCAATCTCAAAGCCATGCCTTGATTAGAAGCTGGCAGCTACAGTTCCATCATTATATCTCATTGTGCAGAATTGATGAGCGCTACGTGATGCAATTAAAATTGTCTAATCAGTTGCTAATTTTTCAATCATAGAAGCTTCAACCAGTTTCCCAAGCTATCAAAAATACAAGGAGAGTACCCCTTTTGTGATATACCCGTGTCCTTGTTCGTAAATGTATTTGAGGTGATCTCCCACCCCCTCATATTTCTTATGTCTTTTCCTATATTTATGGTTAAGGGAAGGCCCAAAGTAATCCTTGTAGATGGGAAATGCTAGTTGATTCAATCTGAATGTTTGCTATCTGCTTCTAGATTCATTTGAACAAAAATTAATCATACAAAATGTACTCGACAGCAAAAATTGTAACATTACTAAAGTGTCTCCCCATTAATTTGAGTAGCCTATAACATTAATTGATTATTTCCCTTGCTCAACAGGAACACTTACATGAACAACTTGAGATTCTTCATAGGTCCTGGGCTATAACCCACCCAGTTCCGAGATATAGTCCAACACAATTGGAAAGAACAAAGTTGGTAAATGCTAACTTAACATATGTTGGCCTATGCATAACAGAGATTAAGGTGTTTTCTTTCTTTCATTTCGAAGTCAGCTGTTGCAGACTATCTTTTGTCAAAGCAAATGTGAAATAACACCACTTTAAGTTAGAAAATAAATCTGAACCTTTTGAAATCTTCTGATATTGCCTATGCTTTCTATGGACACTTTGTATGGGCTTCAGCTCAGCTCCTTAAAATGGCAAATAATTTTTCCTTTCCCATATAGTATTCTTTTATTTGAATTTTAAAATGCGTATAAATGCAATAATGCAGGTAGAGTAGAACTATTAGACTGAAAATTAAAGTAGTTTAGCTTGTCCCATTTGTGACCTACAGTGTTGTATGACACCCAACACTGTATCCTAGCATTCTCAAGGCTTTCCTACGTAGCTGAATCTAGTCTTAGCTTTGAAAATTCATTGTGTGAATGGTGGGGTAGGTTGACTGGGAACGTGTATGCTTTACACACCGTATGTTATTTGCATCAGAAGCTACATAGCCACTCCATTTTCTATGGAACTGTAAATGATTCCCAATATACCTGTAACTATTATCAGGATTGTGTGAAATAAACTATATATATCTATATAGATATACATGTATATTGTATAATTCCTACAGTTATCTTCATGTTTTATTTTCAGTATAACCCTTAAAAAAAGAAAAGAAAACTGAAAGAAAACTTAAAAAAAGAAAAGAAATACATAGCTTTCTGAACACAGACCAAGAATGATTTATCAATTAGGGCAGTAACAGCAATCCTGGTGACCTAGTGGTGAAGACGCCTCCGATTCGGAAGATTGAGAGTTCAATCCAAGGTAGCAGCAGATTTTTCTCTCCTAGGGCATAAAAAAAAAGTATCTGCTGTGAACTCCACAGGGCATCAGGAAGTAAACGTTCAGCTCCATTCAGTCCCCCCGACCAGTGGTGAAATCCAATTTTGTTTTACTACCGGTTCTGTGGGCGTGGCTTGGTGGGCATGGTGCGGCTTGGTGGGCATGGCTTGGTGGGCGTGGCAGGGGAAGGATACTGCAAAATCTCCATTCCCACTCCACTCCAGGGGAAGGATACTGCAAAATCTCCATTCCCACCCCACTCTGGGGCCAGCCAGAGATGGTATTTGCTGGTTCTCTGAACTACTCAAAATTTCCGCTACTGGTTCTCCGAACTACTCAAAATTTCCGGTACCAGTTCTCCAGAACCTGTCAGAACCTGCTGGATTTCACCCCTGGCCCCAACTGTTTCCTGAATTAAGGGATTACAGGGTCATAAAAAGTGAGCAATCTTGTTACTCAGAAAATTATAAATTAGACAAATGCATAATCAAACCTGATATTTGTTTATAGCTCTTATTTAAATCCAACAGCAAACAGACCCTTAAGACAGGGAATTCAAGAAATAAAGTACAAAGTTCTATAATATGAATATTGCTCCAAGTTAGGCTTGCATTAGCTATACTTTTATTTTTCCCTGATACAATTTCAGGAAATAACATAAGGATAATGATAGTAAAGAATAATAGAAGTAGCTGAAGGCCTGGGAATTATATAGAGCCATATTTAGAACAATGCTACTGGCAATACATTTCCAAAGTTTTTTTTTTTAATAACACAATTATGATTGAGGAGCAGAGGAAATTTAAGTCATTTTAAGGCACTATGTTGAGACTATGTTGAAGTTAGGGGAATACCTTTGAGATAATTTCAGCTATATGGCACTACTGTAAACTGTGTACCTCTATTTCTAGCTGGAAGGTAATGTCTTCTTTACAAAATTGGGAAAAGGACTTCAGCCTTCACCCCTAATCATCATCACTGATTTGTTGGCAGCTCACTTTGGAACAAATGATTCCAAGTGCAAGTCTCCTGCTATGTATAGGTACCAAATTTTCGGTGCTCTTGAATTTTCTCATAATGCTTAGAAAGATTCCTGTGGTATCACATCATGTTATTGAAAAACTGGTCTTTCGTAACAACCATGAAGGTGATATGGACTAAAGTACTGTAAATGGGAATGAGCTCAAAATCAAACATGTTTGGAATGAAATTTCATGGAGATTAGGATGATGTGAACATTTGTTGTTTTTCTCCATGGCAAACCAGATTTTGGTACAAATCCTAGAGATGGTCATAAATGAGAAATCTGGGGAAAAAACAACTAGAATTATATGTTCAGCTTTTGTTCATGTTATGTTATGTTAGTAAAGTATAATATCCTTTCTTTTTGACTTCCTTTAACATGTGAATCCATTCTAAGAAATAATTAATCTGGAAGTATACAAAGACAGGGAAGTGTAGGCCTATGCTAAAGCTTATTGTGAGTCCTTGTTCATAGTTAATCTGGATAGCAATTGTGAGTCAACAGCTGAGTAACAAGCATTAAGTTCTAGATCTCAATTATGCCAATGTAATATTGGTGTACTCTTTCTCTGAAAACATCTACATGTACCATACCTCTGTTTTTGAAGTTTCAAGATAATTCAGGTCGTCTAAAATATTTCAGGATGACAGTTCTAGGCCATGAGAAATATGGTTTTGGAAAATCAGACCCAAAGAAGAATGAAATTAGAATTGGAGTTTGCCTTCTTAATTGGAGGCAAATTAAGTCAAATAATCTTGCATAAAGGCCATGGAATTACTAAGCAGCTATACAACTTAAGGTCTTTTTCACAAGTGTTACTCTGTCTTTTTCCTTGACTAAATAGCGAGTTATTTTATATTACATCTGTCTATGACAAATGCTGAATTAATTTGCAGTGCTTGAAAGAGATCCTTCTGTTTTACATTAACAAGGTTAATGTATATGAACAAGGTTTTGAGCATGCATAGTATATTGAAATTATGACCTAAAAATGGAAAGTAAGTAGTAGAAACAATATAATTTAACTATATATATCTGAATGACACAAATATGTAAAAATGATTTAAAATGTAAAATAGGTCCATTATGTAATTTTCTATTTTTTTACAATTGACTACAATTACCATCAAATAAAAAAATATTTTGTAGCCAATATCTATATCAGACATGTATATCAGGCTTTTATAGCAAGATGATGACTTATCATCTAAAGCAGGGGTGTCAAACTCACGTCGTCATGGCAGCGTCACGTGACGTATCGGGACTTTCCTCCCCTTCGCTAAACCGGGCGTGGCCAGCGCATGATGCATCCGGCCCACAGGCCGGGAGTGTGACAGCCCTGATCTAAAGTAACAAGCAGTTGTAAGAGAACTTTTAAAATGAACCTCTTTTGAATGATTAAAGCAGCCACATCTTTTTTCAATTCTGAAGGATTTGCACAGCCATACAGTTTTTGCAAATGAAAAAGTATCTATCTATAATAGCACCTAATGTATTTCCACTTGCAAGAAAAGAACAAGAAAAAATATAGGAAAAATTATTCTCCAAATCCTAAAAATAACCTGTGCTATCTATACATTATTGAAAGAACATATTGTCCGACACCTCTCCTGGACAGTTAAAATAATTAAAAGTACAGTCTTATGTAGTTAGAACTGAATGGATGAATGAACACAATATTGCAACCTTATACACGATTAGTATATCATATTGTACTTTTGCTCCCTGTGCATAAAAATAATACATGTAAATCTGACAATTTAAATAAATGTACCTGAAGAGGGGTATTGGTCTAGGACAGTTAAAACGATGAATTGCAATAAGAGTCACTTTGTTCGCAAGTGATTAACACAAAAGATGGTCACCCAGTGTTAAAAAATCCATTTAAGACATAGTTTGGCAACTAATAGTGTTGTGGCTGGAGAATTACGTGATAATTCTATGCAGAGTTATTGTTGTTTTTACTCTGACCAAATGGCTTGGGACTTACTCCCATGTAAGTGTACATAGGACTGTGTCCCCAGATGAAAAAAACCAGGCTGTATTTGTCTGAGTAGGAAAATATACCTTGCAGACATGCAGCAATTTTCCATTCCCCATAATTTAAAATAAATTATTCAAGGGTAAACAAAAAAGGAAAATCAGAGTGTTTTTTAATCTTGTGTTTGCATGCCAAATAACATGGTGCATCAAAAAAGCCATAGCAGCAATAAAACTACGTTATAATGAATATGGCTAAGTGAGTTTCAAGAAGAATATATCGGTTTGGAAAAATAAATTTAACATGATGCCTAAGTCAATGAAAGAGGTGCTTCACAAAAAATATCCTCAAAACATTAAAAATCTCTCTCTAATAGCTTTCCTAGGTATCTATGTGCAATTGTATGCTAGGCTAAAGGGATGCAGTTGTGCATGGATGCACAGATGGCTTTTCAAAGCAAATGCTTTGCAGAACTCTATCATTTAACCCTTTCCTAGGGACCACCAAATCACAGGCATTTAATTTCTAAGAATCATATACAGGAGAGAATGTGTAAATAGAGCACTGTAAACAGTTTAAGAATTTAACTATAAAACAGTTAAAAATCCTGTTGTCTCACATAATCTAAATGCCTTCCTCTTGTTCCTTTAAAAGCAACGGTAAAGTTTTTAGGACAGGGATTGTTCTCTTCTTTGAAATGCTGTTTCTTTTCTAAAGGTAATAGAGGAAATATAGGGAGAGGCATGCAATTATTTAAAAATTTATTTCTATACAGCCAGTTTGGCCTTTCATTTTTTTGTGGGGAGGGCAGTTAAAGACAGGATTGTACTATAAATCATTTGACTTTGATGGTATCCAGGTGAAAAATTACTAGTGCAGTCCTTGCAGCATGAAATCAGCATGCATTCTAGAAGTACAGAAACATATTCCTAATGGGAATTACAAACCTCTTTAAGGCTATATAAAGATCCATGGAGCTTCTATGTTGTTCTATTATTTCATTAAATGTAGTTTCAGTTACTCTGTGTGATATTATCCCCCTCGAAGATAAACATTGCACTTCACTCTTTAATTGATTAGATTTTAAAACTTCCAGTTTTAGACAATATTTTTTACCATTTGATTATAACATACTACAATAAATGTCCGTTTTCTGGACTATAAGAGGTTTCTTCACCAATCCAGATTACAACTCATGTCTCATGCTGGAGGATGAGATTTTAAAAAAGTCCTGTTTGTGATTATATTGACCCTTATACATACAGTACAAAATTTCAGACAAGGCAGTTGGCTGACAGGTATGGACTGACAAATGGCATTTATTTGCCCAAGTCAAGGGGCAGAACATCCAAAGCAGTTGAGATGGAAAATACCACAAGTGCATGCTTCTCTGGGAATACAACACAATTTAAATCAATCAATAAATGCTGCCCCTGATAATTATACCCAGATCAGTTCCCGTTATGTGATGGCGCTGTGATAAAAGCCACTTACAATACAGTTTTCAAAGACTTTGCTGATGAAAGACTAGAATGGAGGTACAATTCCTGTTCTTTAATCCAGTTTCAGAAAAAAATCATCAAAACCTGTTCTTAATACATACATTTTTAAAGTGAATAAATGGGATAGCTTCATCTTAAGAGCAGTTTTAAGTACAAAGCAGCCCTGATTCAAAAAATGAAAAGAAGTAATTGTTAAACTTGCTAGTGGGTGAGAGCTGAACCAGATTTGATTTGATCTTGTAGAGAAATCAGATTGCATTGAATTCCATGGTTGCAATGTAGACTTTTTGATCCACAGAATAGATGACTTCAATGGTGTGGTTAGCGTCATGGGCCAGGCTCTGAACCTAAGAGTCTGAAGCTGAAGAAACTGTTCCAGATGAACCTATGGAATATCAGCCTCTGGAAGGACAAAGCCAGAGATCTGAGGCTGATCAATCACAAACCTGAGCAGCTGGATCTATCTGAGGAGGATTGATTTATTTTTTTTATTTTTGTCAAGCATATATAAGATTACAGTAAAAGTATAAACATGTATACATGAGATGGTTATGAGTACATGTGAACATTAGTACAGGGACGGTAGGCACGTTGGTGCGCTTATGCATGCCCCTTACAGACCTCTTAGGAATGGGGTGAGGTCAACCGAAGACAGTCTAAGGTTAAAGTTTTGGGGATTTGGGGAAGAAACCAGAGTCAGGTAGTGTATTCCAGGCATTGACCGCTCTGTTGCTGAAGTCGTATTTTCTGCAATTGAGTTTGGAGCGGATTAACTTGAGTTTGTATCGATTGTTTGCCTGTGCATTATTGTGGTTGAAGCTGAAGCAGTTGTTGACAGGTAAGACGTTCTAGCAGACAATTTTGTGTACTATGCTTAGATTGGACCACAGGTGGCGCAGTGCCAGATTGTCCAAGCCCAGAATTTCAGGTCTGGTGGCATAAGGGATGCTATTGTGAGCGGGAGCCTTTCACCCCTGCAGCGCCGGTGGCACCAAGATGGGCGCGGTGACCCCTGTGATGAGTTTGTAGCACCAAGGGGGCGGTCGCGACCCACAGGTTGAGAACCACTGCTCTAGTTAAAAGTACAATATTACCAGAGAAGAAGCTACGCAAGATTAGGTTAACAACTTTTAATGCTTTTTTAGCAATGTTGTTACAGTGGGCTCTGGCACTTAGATCATTAGAGATGAGTACTCCAAGGTCCTTAACAGAGTGAGGGTCGTCTACAAGGTCGTGTCCATCCAGCTTGTATTTTGTGTTCTGATTTTTTTTGCCAATGTGTAAGACAGAGCATTTGTTGGTTGAGATTTGAAGTTGCCAATTGTTTGACCATTCTGACACATAGTCAAGGTCTTTTTGAAGGGTAGCAGCATTGTCGGTAGTGTTGAATAGTTTTACATCATCAGCAAAGAGAACGCAGTTGCTTTTAATATGATCACAAAAGTCATTTATGTAAAGTATAAAAACTGTTGGCCCTAAAACGCTGCCTTGGGGGACACTGCTGTTAACAGGTACAGGATTTGATATAGCGTTCAATATTTTGACCACTTGTTGCCTGTTTGACAGGAACGCAGTTATCCATTTATGACCTAAGGCCTCCCAGTCCCTGCACCAGACCATCTACAAAGGAGACCAGAACAGAGGAAATCTACTACATTACTTGCCAGTACACATTCTGATTAGAGACAGTTCATGTCCTTGAAATTGGCTAAAAAAAGGCATAATAAAAATATATCAGCAGCAGCTAAATACCACGCCAACCAAATGGCTTCAAGTGGATATCAGGCCAGCCAAATTAATGTGAGGAGCCAAACAGACTATTATAGTGGCATTTTATCTCCTTCAAGACAGAAAAAAAAATCCACCATAAAACAAAGTACCATCTTCTCATATCATCCTCTTATCAAATCAAAGACCCAATGGCGCCAACTAGTATTCTTCTACTTTATTTTTTATTTAAATTATTGCAAAGTAATATGAACGATTAGGAATGGGGTTGCCTTTGAGAGACTGAGATTGCCCTAGGAAAGTTAAACCGTTGCAGCTACAAGACTCAAATCCATTTCTTCTGCTATAAAACAGCCCTTACTGTTATGGAGAGAGGAAAAGGTGTCCCCCCCCCCCCAAGAAACGAGAGTAGCAGCAGCAAATGCTGAATGGAAAATAGTGGAATTCCTAGCAATGCAGAAAACGGCAAAGATTTAATATATCAAAAGACCCCTTTTCAATGTCTACTCGTCAGTAAAAAAAATTTTTTTTAAAGCTATCGTTCAAAATAAGCTGCGTTGGGAAAGGAAAAACCAACAATACAATGGTAACAACGTGTGCATTTTATTTTAGAGGATCTGGCTACAAGAAAGAGACCCCCAAGGCTGCAAGGCTGGCGTCAGATTAGAAAAAGGGGAGCAAACCCAGGCCGGCGGAGAAAGCAGCCGCGGGAAGGCGATCCGACCCGCCCCTCTCTTCCCCGTTAGAGGGTGGCCGACTCGAGGGCGCTTGCGCAAGGCGAAAGCTGGGCGGGCTGGTGGGCGGAAAGCGCGGCGAGGTTCCTCCTTCCCAGCCGGGAAGCCCGTTTCCCTTTTCCCCGGGAGGCTCCCGCCGCCAACGACAGCATGTCGGAGAGGCTCAGCAAGCCGACGTGCCTCATTGTGGCCAGCGCCGCTTCTGCAGGTGAGGCCTGTGGCTCTGGCCCTCCCCGCCCTCCTCTTCCGCTCTTCCGAGCGAAGGCGGTGGATCTGAGCGCTGAACTGAAAGGCGGGGTGGGGTGTTGAGAGAATCGCCCCTGAAGAGGCGTATATTGTCAGGGGCAACAGCCCTTTTCCCGGTGGGAGGTGGCTCTTCCGCCCTTTGATACTCCGCTATGCGCATGGCTGGTTCCCACGCAGCTGGACGCAGGAGATTGGAGAAGGCTATTCCCGGCAACTTGATCGATACAGTAATTGCAGGAGGAGTCTATCTGGCTGAGTCGGAGTGATGAGTCCTTATAAACTGCTTCAAGTGAAGTTCAGCTTCTCTTTTTACATGGGCTGATCCGTCTAATGTTCCTGACAGCAGCTCGGAAGTTATATTTTTTCTCCTGCCCTGCATGACAGATCTAATGTAGCCTTCAGCCGTGAGATTTCTTGGTGGTCTCCCATCCACATATGAACCTGGCCTTTTCTTCTTCTTTTTTAATTAGCCAACATCAAGAATCTAGTTAGGTGTCTATTGCATTTTATGTCTGCATAATCAGCATTCGATAGTTGCCATGCTGTAATTTCTACATAGTATTAACATATTTTTATGGTCTCATAAACATGTTGGGCTTCAGTTCCCTTAAGCCCTAACTAGGGTTTCTGTTTTCTGCCTGCAAGAACATACGAATTGCAGTGCTGTTGGGCTGTTCATTGAGGCTTATTAGTGCTCTTCGTTGAATCTTCTATTTTACTTCATTTATGTATAATATTTATATTATTTTTAAAATATATTTCCCTTCAGGAGCTCACCTAGCAGCCTTCAAAGATAAAAGCTGGTCTTCAATATAAGTCTCCCCATGGTACTCCAACAGCTTCATCTCTTCACCACATTGCCTTTATATATATGTACATATATACTGTCTCATACATATACATACACACACACACATATATATATAATACACATACACACACACACATATATATATATATACGTATATGTATACATATATGTATATATACCAGTGGTTCTCAACCTTCCTAATGCCGTGACCCCCGCCCCGCCGCCGCAACCCCTGCCCCACCCCCTCCCCGCGTGCGATGAGGTGACAAAGGGGGCGTGGCGGGCTAGTGCGCGCTTAGGCGACCCCTGTGAAAGGGTCGTTCGACCCCCAAAGGGGTCGCGACCCACAGGTTGAGAACCGCTGATATATACGGTATATATTCCTTCCCTCTTGTTACAAAACCTTTTTAGTTTTTAATGACTTTCCTGTTATGGAATTTAGGTTGGTTAGCCTGAAGTTGGTTAGCCCTAGCAAGTTTTGCCTATCTTGTTTTTTAAGATAGGCAATTATTAAGTCTTTTGTTTTTTTTACTTTGAGGAATGTGAAGGCTATCAAGTTTGCATGTTTAGTAAGGATAATCAGTGAATGCTAAGCCTCCCATATTTGTGTGACAAAAAAGCCAGGTGGCTTTTTCAGTATGTCTCTGCTGCTATCTAGGTCACATCCAGATTTTATTCCCCTAGGTATGCAGCCATACCAGTGTTTTTTTTCCACATAGAAGCTCCCACTACACATATAATGTGCTTATATCTGTCCACCAGGTGTATCCGCTGACTCCTTCTTACACTCTTTTACATTGGCGAGCTCTGCTTTTAATCTACAAGTTGCTACCCCAGGGGTAAGTAAATGTAAATGTTCCATGTTAGTTTTATTAAGTAGGTGATGAAATAGATTGTCCCCAGGCAAGATGGTTAAAAAAAGAGGAAGGAAATAACTGTTACAGGAAATGGTGGCCTTCAGTAATGGGCTTAGAATGGAATGTAATCAGAAGTTGCAGTGTTCCAAACTAGGCACCTACAGGTAACTTTAACCTGCTGTAAGGGGAGTAGTGGAAAATAAATTTTATCCAACATTATTTTTGTATATTTATTTTTCTCTTTCGTTTCCGTATGCAATTTCCTAGAGGGGTCTCAAAATGTGTAAATGCATTGTTTTATTAAAAAGCAACTAAATCCAGCTAAGCTCTTTAAGAAAGAGTGCACAAGTTGTAAATGTACAATATTTTTGGGTGTGTTTGTGTGTATTGGCCAGTATTTCTATTTTGGATCATATGAAAAATGACGTCTTCATTTAGTACCAGATACACTGTTTTTACTTTATGGAGACAGGCTATTATTTTTTTCCAAATATTTTTTGTTTCACTAAATGCTTATCCCAAAGGCTTATTAAATATAGATGCATTAATTGGGCTTTGCTGTTATAGGGGAAGCCAATTGATTTTGTTGGGGTTAATGAAGCAAACATGCGTTGGATTCAGGATTTCCGTATGAAATCCTACGCAAATCCGGCCAAGTTGGAATCAACTGATGGTGAGACATTTTTTGACTTGTGATTGGGTGTATCTCCCTTCGTTACCTACATATTAATGGTCTTTTCAATATCTGGATACATTTCTACCACATATTGCATTTTAAAATAAAGATAATTTAAATTGATAATCGAGTTGCTTTGAAGCTATTATTGTTCCATTTGCATTTTTAGGAGGAAAAGATAAAGTTTGCTCTCAAAGCTTTGATTGTTTTTATAGTTCAGACCCAATAAAAGCCATGGTTTCATATTTCCCCTTGGCAAACTCCTAGTTTGTTTTCACCTTTATCTAACAAACTTACTTAATGTTTTCTTTAAATTATTATAATTGAGAGCAATTTATAATCAAACTAGTTTCAGATTCTGTTTTGTTTTCAAAACAGGTAAGTACAGATTCAAGACAATAAGCAGTAGTGATGTTGGGATGGGTATAATGCTTATATTTTTAAAGAATGGCTAATATGTGAACAGTGCTCCCTTTGCTTGTTTCCTCCCTGCCTTTCTCACAGATTGTTACATTTATCCCAAAGGGCACTGAGCTTTTAGGGGCAAACGGGGAAGCAAATCCGTTTGTTTTGATAGCAGAAAAGTTGGGCAGATGGACTATATCTCTGGGATACATTGATCTTGTCCTGGACTTGAACATTGTTTGGGAATACTGAATGGGTTGCAGAAATTAGTGGGTTGCAGAAATTATTACCAGACAAGCTTTTTATTTTAGTTAAATTGATTTATAATTTTTATGCAATGGGACCTTCATATATTGCTATTGAAAGTAGAGCAAATAAGACAGCAGGAAATGCTTTAGGACAGGGGTCTCCAACCTTGGCAACTTTAAGACTTGTGGACTTCAACTCCCAGAGTTCCTCAGCCAGCTTTGAAGTCCACAAATCTTAAAGTTGCCAAGGTTGGAGACCTCTGCTTTAGGAGAGAACTGTCCACTAGTCTTCTGAGTCATCTCTGCCTCTCTGGTTTTGAATAATAGAACTCACCTTTACCTGTGTTTCCTACCTAGGTGCAAGATACCATGCTTTGTTGATCCCTGACTGTCCTGGTGCTTTGACAGATCTAGCAAACAGTGGCTACTTAGCTAGAATATTGCAGCATTTCAGTTCGGAGAACAGTAGGTAAACTTCCTTGGTGTTTTACGTGCTATTGTGTACATCGAGACATCATAGATCGGGAAGCATGTGGCAAAAAGTGGTGATTAATGTATAAGATACACATACCATATTACCTTTAATATGGTATGTGTATTAACTAGGCATGCACGCCCCTTACTTCCTTAATATCTACCACTGCTGATCTTAAATGCAAGCTAATTAATGCAAGAAGCATTGTAAACAAAATACCCGAACTCCTCCTCTTACTTAAAACTGCTAAATTCGACATTATATTTGTCTGCGAAACATGGCTGAACGCATCCCTCCCTGACTCCATTATCAAAGTAAGAGACTATCATGTTTACCGGTCCGATCGCGAAACCCGCAGAGGAGGTGGAGTTGCCATCTTCTATAAAAAATCACTAA
>QLTV01002702.1:5855211-5894650 GCA_003457575.1 Thermophis baileyi
TTATCTGCCACAATGTCCTACCTGTCAATGACTACTTCACCTTCCACCACACCAATCCACGAGCACACAATAGATACAAACTTCATGTAAACCGCTCCAAACTCGACTGCAGAAAACATGACGTCAGCAACAGAGTGATTAATGCCTAGAATTCACTACCTGACTCTGTGGTTTCTTCCCCAAACCCAAAAAACTTTAACCTTAGACTGTCTACTGTCGACCTCACCCCATTCCTAAGAGGTCTGTAAGGGGCGTGCATAAGCGCACCAGCGTGCCTACCGTCCCTGTCCTACTGTCCTATTGTCTTCATCTATCTGTATTCACTTTGATTATGTTTATGATTATACCTATACCTGCTATCTTGTACATGTTTGACAAATAAATAAAATAAATAAATAAATAAAAATAAATAAATATTTCTTCTACTTTGACTCTAGTCCTTCAAAAGATTTTGGACAACATATCAGATACACAATCGGCTCAATAATTGTTAGGAATGCATGAAAAGAATAGATTTGAATATGCATTGCTTATTCTGTTCTCATCAATATTGTATCTTCCTCTTTTTGATCCCTTTCCCTGTTGCATTTTTTTAAAAAAACAACGTACAATACGAAATAATAAACATTGCATTTATACAGCATGTGATATCCTATTTTTGAAAGAAAGACCCATTTCAAAATAACATTTTCATAAAACTTTGAAGATTTTATATAAAGGTTTATTTTTTTAATAGAGCCTATTTGTGCTATTGGAAATGGAGTTGCTGCCTTATGTTGTGCCACGAATGAAGACAAATCCTGGGTGTTTCAAGAATACAGCTTAACAGGGGTAGGTATTGTATGCTGAAGGAACAGTGCATTTTTCACAATAGATAGCTCTCTTGAAAAGTTTCTGTAGAAACCTATGTGATATAAAGTTAAGTCTCTTTGAATGAAACTTTATTTCCTATAAAGCGGAAGCAGTATACTCTGTCCCATAATTGGGTAGACCAGGTTGCCCTGATAGACCGGTCTCACCGGGAAAAAACACTTTATTTCCTATAATTTCACAGTCTTACCTATGTAGTATCTGTATTTCCATTATCTTATTTTTTATGCTTTTCAATGTCATGGTCTCCCATCTGGTCTGATCCTGCTACATTTTTGGAAATGGATCAAGATTGCCCAGGTGCTGCTACATATCCAGTCAGTGTGATGTAGTTTATTTTTGTTTTTCATATATGGCTGAATTTCTCATATTACAGCCACAGATCTTCCTCAAGATTTATATTTTTGGTGAAGCACATCTCCTTTACTTGCATTTAATTTTATGACCATAAAGAGTACATTTGCTTTTTAAAAAAACTTTGAAATCTAGTTTTATATCCAAGAGATTCTCAAAGTACTTTAGTAAGCTCAAGATAATCACATGCAGAGTATAAATACAGTTATAGCTACAATGAAACTGAATTAGTGATTGTTAGAGGAATCGTTTGCAACAGTAATGCATTTAATTCTGCATTTCATATAAAGTGATCCTGACTGTATTCTCTTGATTAGGAACTGCTTTGCTGAATTATGTGAAGTTCTACTTAGTTCTATAACCAAAACATAAATCTTCCTGCATAGGTTTCACTATAATACAATGTAAAATATTACTTTTATTGTTTTGTTTCTTCCAGCCTTCTGTCTATGAACTTGTAAGACTTCCTAGTTTTGCCAGTTTACCCATTATTGTTGAAGACTTTTCAAAAGATTCTGGAGCTACTTTTAGTGGTATGCCATTTTAATATTTTCTGCTGACATAAATTTTTATTAATACTTGTTAAAATCAGTATGTATTTAGAATCACTAAATAATCTTGTGAACACATTAAAGTAGAAAGTATGGTGTGGTAATAATTTATAGGAATTTAAAGTATGGATGACTAGGATTTCTTTTTACATACCTTGTGATCTTAAGAATAAAGTACAGTGAGACAATTGTGGTTTTCTCAAGTTGCCCACCTGATTAATAGCATCAAATTTGCAGCAGTGGTTATAGCAATGAAGTTACACCATAGTCTCTCCACCCTACAATTAAAAAGCTTTAAGAGATGCATTTTTCCTAAATTAGGAAACTAAACTCCACTTTATTCTTGTTTGTGGGACCCACTTCAAACAGTGCTGTTGCTGATTAAAGTGTGCAATGTAGCAATCTCAGAATAAAGATCACACTTGCATCAACTGGGGCCCGCTTGCTTTCCTGATGCTGGAATGTAATAGAATGGCAATGTGTTGTAGAATGGTAATCTGCAGTAAGAACTGCATAGCTACTCTTGAACTAGGCATCATTCATTAGACTTACAAAGCCTCCTCTCTATCAGAGGTAAAGTATGGCTTCATGCCTCATTGCAGAGCCCGGTCCTGGCACAGATCTGTACTTCATTTTTTTTATCAGCCTAAAGATTACCAGGGTGATACTCTATTCTATCAAGTTCATTTTTTTTATCAGCCTAAAGATTACCAGGGTGATACTCTATTCTATCAAGTAGTGTGTGAGGTACAAACCACGCAAAATAAAGTGGAGAGTTTCAAGCACATTGTAAGCTTGAAATCCTGGTTTAGATAATACTGTATGTGAAATGAACTGCCACATGTGATGATCATTCATCTTTTCCTTCTTTATCTGAAAGAGGAGGTGATATCCAACCAGGAAATTGACTTTTCCTCCTTTTTCATTATATTGAGAAAGCACAAGACTTACCTTGGCTCAACCTTATCCCTCTTAACCTTCTAAAGCAGCGGTTCTCAACCTGTGGGTCGCGACCCCTTTGGGGGTTGAACGACCCTTTCACAGGGGTCGCCTAAGCGCGCGCTAGCCCACCATCTTGGTGACTGGCAACGCGCACGTGCGGGGAGGGGGAGGGTGCGGGGAGGGGTCGCGGCGGCGGGGGTCGCGCCATTAGGAAGGTTGAGAACCACTGTTCTAAAGGCCTTTTAGAAGGCTGTTAAACATGAATACCTACATCTTACCAATGCAGGATTCAATTGTGAATTTAACACATTGTAAAGAAATAAAAGTAAGCATTTCTTATTAATTTTTTAAAAATAGGTAACATTTTTTTTGGTTTTTGAAAAATGATATATTGTTACAAGTGTAAATTAAGATGTGAATATATACATATATTTCCATTGCAGCCAGCAAAGTAGATGCAGTTCATGTCGTGCTTGACAGACACCTTGTCACTGGACAAAATGAAAATTCTACTGTTGCAGCTGTGCAGAATCTTATTTTTCTCTGCAATGGCAGGTAAGAAAAGGCAGATGACATTATTAGTAAAATACAGAATTTTTGCTTTTCCAAATGCATCTCTGCATTACTGTAACCAGCTTTAGTAATTTGTGCCAGCATTCTCCACCCCCCACCCTGAAATTGGTCAATTTGAGGTTGTTGCTAGAATAAGAGATAGTATTCTCAAGCACTTTATTCCTTAAATGTATCATATGGAAATAGCTCTATAGTGATTAACTCGATGTAATGTTTCTTTCAGCAGAAAATGACGGAAACATCCCTGGGACTGAGCAGAATAAATAAACATGGAAGAGTTATTTGACTTGTGAAAATTGCTACTCTTTCATTTATCAACCAATAGAAAAGAACACAGCTGATTTCTAAAGATGGTATTTTGTAGCTCATGAACAAGCAAATATTAATTCATATAGTAAGGCCTGCCTGTTATCAGATGTACCAATATTCATAGATATTCATAGTTTGTATGAGTCTAAGAATATTTCTTCCTACCATCCCACTTTCATAAACTAAGGATAAATTGATTTGAAAGATTTCAGTCACAATTCCCTGTTTCTGAACTTGTAGTGTGTTTAAATCTTTTCTTCTTAGCTACGTTTCCCATTGTGCCTGATCTGGGCAAAACCAGTGTAAGATCTGGACTGAGTAAGTGATCTGATAAGCCAAGGGTGAATCTATTAGTTCCATGTTATCATTTCAGATTGTGAATTAAGTTTCAAGCTATAGGACTATATAGTGACCTTCTCTCTCTCTCATATAGGAATATATAGTATATTGTAAAGGTTACAGTGAGAGATATTACTGATATTACTAGTAACAGAAGTGAACTTCAAGAAAAGGAACAATTAACTGTAAAAATATTTAATTTTAAAATGGGACAGGTTAAATTTATTTCATAGAGTTGGTTAGTGTTTTCCATGTGTTCATTTGTTGTAGCATGACAATAGTGGTTCATTTATTTTGCCTACTATAGAAAGCTTTTGATTAAATTTTACTTCAGGTTTTATTTGCTTGTGTTGTCTAACACATAATTGTGATTAGCCATATTTGTGTATATAATTTTTCCATTTTATTCTTGAAATAAATCATTGACAATATGAAGGCTTCATACTAGCTTATTAACTATATTCAAGTTGTAGGTTGTGGATCTTATTTGTTAATGAGAGAAATAGTACCCTACTTGCATAGATTTTGACTCAAGACTGAAGAAGTACTTGAGATTTTCCTGCAAACTAGAGTTTGCGAATCAAGGTTTAGATTCATATAATAGACTAAATAACATGCTAGGCAACCCCTGTAGTCTAGGCACATCTATTCCATATGGTTACCTTATGATTGTGTCAACTCAGGCAATTTGGTTGGGTAACACAGACAGTCATAGTTTTACTGTAGCACAGGAACCAGAGGAAGAACGCATGCCATTAGTTTTTGTTTTTGTTTTTAAAAGCAGACTACCTTCTCCAGTGCATTTGCATGCAACGCCAAAAGAAAAGCAACTTTTCCAGAATTACAAAACCTAAAAAGTTTCAGTAGTACTTGAGCTCTGGTTTTTTTAAGATTCCAATACACGACCAATAAGAAAAGAAGATGTAGCCGAGGATTGAATTGTGGACTCCTTAGTGCTCAGCACTGATGTTACTTAGGTAATGAAACATCTGCAAGCAAACAACCACATTCACAGTACCAAAGACTCCACTGTATAATAGCCAAGGCTTGCATTTCGTAGAAATTGCTCCATTGTTGCCAAGTGAACAGCTTATGGGAGGGGAAAAAACAAGTTAGAAACAAGTTGCTGATGTATTATTCCCAAGCTGCTATCAGTAGTACTTTAAAACTACTACAGAACCTCTTCCTTGCATAAAAGAATATTGTCAGTTAATAAAACAGCAGTATAAAAATATATGGACACAATCTACTCTCAGATTATGATTGAAAAATAGAAGTGCTTAATGAAATACATGAATTCTTGCTTGACTCGTGTTGCCATTATACATGTCCCAAAGGTGCTTTTTCTCCCCAAAAAGGCAACTGGATTTTGTTTTGCCATGAAAACATTTCGCTTCTCATCTAAGAAGCTGCTTCAGTTCTGAGTGAATGGTGGGGAATGAAAGGATTTATAGTCCTTGCAGTCATCTGGTAGTCATCTGGTCACCACTATATTTTTAAACCACAACTATGCCAAACTGGGATCTCATCCCCAGTATTGCCCTTAAAAGTCCTGTACTACATCTGATAGGGTTCAAGCTAAGGAAATAGTGTAGTATTAATGGCCATTTGAAAAGGATTTTGCTACTGTTTGAAACTCACATTTAAAATTCTACAAAAAAAATATTGAGATTTTGGAAAAAGTTCAGAGAAGAGCAACTAAGATGATCAAAGGCCTGGAGATTAAAACATATGAAGAACGGCTGTAGGATTTGGGTTTGGCTAGTCTAAAGAAAAGAAGAATTAGGGGTGACATGATAGATAGCAGTATTCCAGTATTTGAGGGGCTGTCACAAAGAAGAGGGGATCAAATTATTCTCCAAAGCACCAGAGGGCAGGACAACAAACAATGGTTGGAAACTAATCAAAGAGACGCAACCTGGAATTAAGAAGAAACTTCCTAACAGTGAGGACAATTAACCAATGGAACAGCTTGCATTCAGAAATCGTAGGCGCTCCATCACTGGATGTTTTTAAGAAGAGACGACAGTCACTTATATGAAATGGTATAGGTTCTCCTGCTTGAGCAGGTGGCTGGACTAGAAGACCTCCAAGGTCCCTTTCAGCTCATTCTATTAAGACAAAATGGGGGGAGGTACTGAAGGTGTCCAATGCAGCTGCAACAATGCCTCAGATTCTGAGAAAAGACAGTATTGCTTTAAAGTTTAGGCATGTGGGCATACAGCAGACAGTATGACCTAGGCCAAAATTTCACTAAGTATTAAAATTCTAGTTAGAGATTTGGAGATCACAAAGAGACAAACAAAGCTGCTCTATCTTGGGGCGAGGGAGCAGCACAGTGGCAACAACAGCTGGGGAATGAGACTGCATTATAATTTAGATTTATATCCCATCTTTTGTTTGTACAATTCAAGCTTGTACATAATCTTTCTTCTTCCCTCTTTCCCCACAACAATAACCCTGTGAGACATCATTCATTCTACAAGAACAGTAGGGAAGCTCCTCATAATTCTAAGAATGGAATGTTTATAAAACACACTTGTTCAAACCTTACAGTAATTTTGTTTGTAGAAATAGCATGTATACATTCTTCAAACGGAGGACTTGCCTCAATAGGAGTCAACAAAGCTGTATAAAATGTAGTACGTTTTATTCTTTTGGAATACACTCATACATCAGAATGTTTTATCATTATTAGTAATAGTAGTACCTTGAAGAAAAAAGCAAGGCAATTGGTCCTTTATGCATCTGCAATATAGTGAAGAATAAAAATATTGGTAATGCAGAATTGTAATATTACAATCCTGATATATAAAAGCACAGCAGACCTGAAGAATCTTTGCTCTGCAAATTCATACAGAAATCTGTGAATACAGAAAATCTGCAGCATGTAAATCTTTACATCTATATAGCATCCACAAAATTTGCCATGTCTACTTTCCATTTGCAGTACCGAACATCCGTTCCTAAAAAAGGAGAAAAAATATAAAAATTAATAGGCACATTAGCTTCAGACATTTTAAGAAATCATTGCCATTTAATGTACAAGAAGAGATTGGCAAATAGGATTTCACCTATTTAAGGCCAATGCAGATTATGCAGTAGCACTAAAAACCAGAAAATAACTTGCAAGTTATATACAGTTTAGCATATATCAATTTTTATACCTGCAGTCTGTTTAAATTTCAAGTTAAAAGGTTATAAATAGCAGAGTTATTAATCCAGGGAAAGGAGAAACCAATTTCATTTTGACTATTTTCTTTGAGTCAAGAGCCGTTAAGATTAAAAAGAAATCATTCAATGTTGAAAATCCATGTGCTAGCTTTAAATGCTGCATGTGAACATCTACCGATCCAACCTTAATATAAATGTTTGGAAAAATATGTAATTTATAAACTTCAGCATTGTTAAGATATTTAAATTTAGGAAGTTTAACTTGTCAAAAATATTTCAGATTTATAAAAGAAAAGCACAGTAGTATAACCTAGGATCTGCCATCCAAGAATTTACAGTGATTTTTAAAGTGCATTTAATTCTATATGGAGAATAAATGAAATCCATAATAATAAATGGATAATGGGCTCAACAACCTAATTACAAAATAATGTACTTATAATTTAAATCTCTACCAATAATTTGTATTCAGTTGGTTTTATACTTTAACATTAGTATCATGTATATGAAAACATGCAACAAAAAATACAAACAAACAGGTTGACATTTAGATTTGCAATACTTGTGAAACATACCATGCGAAGGAACTTGGGAAATAATATTTAGTAAGACAAGAAACCCTTAATTTTACCTTTATCATGACTTCCAGTTTAACTGCATCAGCAGCAAACTTTCTGATTCCATCCGACAGTTTCTCCACAGCCATTTGGTCTTCATTATGAAGCCAACGGAATGTCTTTTCATTCAGATGCACCTTCTCCAAGTCAGATGCCTGGGCTGTATTGAAGATGACAGAAGCAACCAATTATGGAAGTAGGCAACGGTATACTTTATTGTGATACGAATCGTAGAGTTATCACAGGGAATGCTGAATCTCAACATCTTACAGAAACCATTCAGTTAACAAACTAATATGAATATGAATATGTAGCAATAGCACTTAGACTTATATACTGCTTTACAGCCCTCTCTAAGCGTTTTACAATCTGGCTCCTCATTTTACCGACCTCGGAAGGATGGAAGGCTGAGTCAACCTTGAGCCTGGTGAGATTTGAACTGCCAAATTGCAGTCAGCCAGAGAAGTAGCCTGCAGTACTGCACTCTAACCACTGTGCCACCATGGCTCAGTTAAGAAACTAATAGGAATATGAATATGTAGGTATTGATATTATCCTGTCAGTCCCATAGCAGAAATATTACATATTCCTGAACAGTAAATATATTTAAAAATGCTGATGTATCTCTTTGAGATATTACCGTATTTTTTGGAGTATAAGACATACTCCCCCCCCCCTAAAAGACCCTAAAAGAGGGTGGAAATGTTGGTGCGTCTTATACACCGAATACAGCCATTTTTGGCCTCCCGAAGCCCCGCCCCGCGTGAAAATGGGTGCACAGAGGGTTTGGGAGATCTGCAGAGTGCTCCTGGAGGCTGGGGGAGGGCAAAAATGCCTCCGTTTTTGTGAAAAGCGGCCCATTTAAAAAACAAAACGGGGTGTGCAGAGGGTTTGGGAGGTCTGCAGAGTGCTCCTGGGGGCTGGGGGAGGGCAAAAACTTACTTATCTCTTCGAAATCTTGGTGCGTCTTATACACCGGTGCATCTTATAGTCCGAAAAATACGGCAGTTATTCAAAAAGTGAACTTACCTATTGAGCACTGAAAGGATTAACTGTTACACATATACAGCCCTCTGTAGATATTTCAGTAAAAGTACATCCTTAACATTGAGAGGATGTGGTGAAAGATCATGATTAAAGTATTTTAATAATCTGTATTAAGCGGTGTTTGTCTAAGGCTATTGGACCCCACGTTAGTAAGGCAGAAAACTTACCATCTTTGACGCTCAGCTTTGGTGTCAGTTTGCTGTTATCTTTACTGAGCTCCCCCAGAAGTTTAGGTGAAATGGTGAGAAAGTCACAGCCAGTCAGTGCTTTGATTTGTCCAGTGTTCCGAAAAGAAGCTCCCATTACAATAGTTTTATAGCCAAACTTTTTGTAATAATGGTAGATTTTAGTGACACTCTTTACCCCTAAAAGAGAATACAAGGTAACTATTTAAAGCAATTACTTGCAACTTTATTCAGGGGTAAAGAAACCCTCAGAATGGCTTATTTTCGAATACTAAACGTTGCAGGTTGATTCAATTGCAAACTTAATTTCTTAGCCACACTTATTGAATTACCTGGGTCCTCTGATGGCTCATAGGTTTTTTTGTCCGTGTTTGCAACATACCAATCCAGAATGCGCCCAACAAAAGGAGAAATGAGGGTGACCCCTGCTTCCGCACAAGCAACTGCCTGAGCAAAGGAAAAGAGCAGGGTCATATTACAATGAATCCCATGCTGCTCTTCAAGGATCCTGTAAGATAAAACACAGCAGAATTATTTTTCCTATCAGCATCACTTCTGTTATGTATGCAATTTTATTCAATGCTGTATATACAAATTTTCAACCGCGTTACTTTTTTTTAAAAAAGAAATGTCTTCTCAGGGAGTCAGGACACTTTGTTTTCTTTGTGGTTAGTGGGATGTGGGCAACAGTATGGTAGCTTGCAAAGTGGTCTCTGCATTATAGATCCTAGCTTTCATAGAATAGCATAAGGACAATTGGAATAAAATAGAATTTCAGTTTTCCTTTATCCATAGCATTAAGGAGGGAAGGCTACTTGTGACATGGATGTGACTACTACTCACTCTCTCTCTTACTAAAAAGTGTTCTGTGAAAGCTTTGACTGATGAAACATGATGGGGATCAAAATATATGGTCTCATCTAATGATGATCTCAACATATGAGAATTGCAACTCAGACTGTAATGTGATCCAGGAAGGGATAAATGAATGTGATACCGCAGGGCAAATTAGTCTGTTAGTCAACATGAATGGATGAGTAGGAATATAAAAGATACATGAAAATTGAGTCAGCAACAAATTAGAATGATTGCTTGGTCAGTATCTACTTAGAGAAACATCTCCTAGTTTGGAGCACATTATTTAAGCATACTTCTATTCATCTGTTCAAATGGCAAAAGAAGAAATTTAAATCTGAAACGATGATTTATTTGTCAGACATAAGGATAGCTGCGTCTGTACCCACTACCACAGCTCATCACCAGTGCCAAACTGACAGGGCCCTCTTTGCCTTGATTTGAGGCTAGACTGCAGCTGCCAATTGGCTTGTCACACCATGTTTTTTTCTTAGGCGGTGGGGTGGGGGTTCCGTAGCTTCTGTCCAATATTGGCATACTGCTGCCTTGTGTCTGGTTATTTCTCTCTTGTTATGTTGGGTGAGGAGTGGGCTGGATAAAATGATCCGGGGGGCTTTAAGTTTGAGGCTTCTGCTGTAGCATGTTGCAAGAAATAAATGTATCTTGAAAGAAATGAAAATGGCTGTGTTTAACTGCGTGTTTTTCTGCCCACATTGTTAAATGGAAATGAAAACTGGCTATGTCAGAGGAAACCTAAAAGATGAATGTAATCAGAATGAACTATTTTAAGAAGTGTGTATGGTAAAAATAGACAAGATAGGGTCAAGATAGAAATTCCTATGCAAAAAATGACAAACGGAATATAAAATAGCTACCAAATGAGCCTTATACTGTACTACTGTTGCACTTACTTGCCAGCTTGGATGCCCTCCCATGTTGATGACAGCTTGATGAGGATACGATCTTTGCTAATTCCTATTTCTTTATAAAGATCTATGAATTGTCTGGCTCTCTTAACCATGCTTTCTTTATCAAAAGACAACCTTTAAAATAAAAAGATATATTTTTTGTTTCATTATAATTTGTGTAAACTATACTCAAGTAGGCAAATAGGCAAAGATATGGTATGCAACATTCATGCCTTTCTACACCACTGCCACACCTCAGTCGCCTGCTTAAGAAGTCAATGTCATTAGGCGAGAACACCATTAAAATTGGCAGCTTCGCAATATCTATTTATCATGCGCCATTTCTACTACTTCTGCATTAATTGATTGTCTTAAACAAATAAAATAAAATAATTTGAATAACATTTAAAAAAAACCACAAATACCGTTAAGAAAATTAGTATCTTAATAGTAGGACAACAAAGGGCTTATTCAAAGGCCTTTCTAAACAAGATCTTCAGCTGGAAGCCTTAAGAGAAACCATGAATGGTAAGCTAAACAAAAGACTCCAAACATAGATGCAAATAAGAGGATGGCCATCTCTGTAGTCCATGCAAGAGAGACTAACTGGTTTAACAGAACAAAAAAAGCTTTGGGCTGGAGTGGTTGGAACCCCTTGTTGGGTGTGTGATTTGTTGTGTTGACCAGATCTGCCATCTGTTTTTGTTTTTCCACTATCTTTTTATCTGAATTGTATATCTGTTGGGTTTTTTTATGCTGTGAGCCACTCAGAGTCATACCTCCACTGATAATCTTCACAGGCTCATATGCAACATTATGAGAGCCAATGTGGTATTGGAGTTACGAAGTTAGACTAGAAATAGGGAGACGCAGATTCAAGTCCATCTTCAGGCTCAGGTGTTCTGGGTCAGATAGTCACCCAAGCCTATCTCACAGGTGGTTTTTTTTTTCTTATGGGTAAAAATAAGATGGGGGATTTCCTGAAGTACAGTCTGGATATAAATCAATCAATCAAACAAACAAACAAATATAAATAATATATTAGATGAATTCAGAAAATATTCACCTTGCATCTACTTCTGTGGACACACGGCCAGGTATCCTCTTCAGTATTTCTGCCCCAAACAGTACAAAAAGCTTATCGCAAGCATTTGTAACTTGTTCATTTTCTGACCTAGAATTGTATAATAACCAAAGTAGTAGTTCATGTATTGAGGAAAAAATGTGGTGCCAATGTGACATCTACAAAAATAAATGAGTCAAATTGGAACAGTAATATTAATTCTTTGCACGATGTTCTCAACTTTAGAGTCAGTTTAATGCAGTGGTTAAGGTGCCAGACTAGAAAACAGGAGACCATATGTTCTAGTCCTGCCTTAAGGGATAAAGCCAGCTAAGGGACATTGAGCCAGTCACCCTCTCAGCCCTAGGAAGGAGGCAATGGCAAACCACTTCTGAAATCTTACCTAGAAAACCATAGGGACTTGTCGTTACCAGGAGTCATCACTGACTCAAAGGTGTGCACGTGTACATATACATATGTTCTGAGCTTTATCAACATTAATCTAAGTCTCTAACTCCTGGGACAAATATGATTAATGCAACCTCAGAAGAGAACTTTATTTAAACCTCTGACTCATTCTCTAGAGGTGCACTTGAGCCAACTATTCCTTTCTTCTTTCTGTAATGAGAAAAAAACTGGGAGTGGCTGGGAGTTTGCAGAAGGGCTTTGACTTCCTCTATTCTGCCATTATTTAATTTTTTTTTGATCCCGGTTTAAATCTGACAGTACCTTATGTGAAGGTGAAAGACAACAGAGAGTGAGGACACATATTGATAATAGCCAACTAAGTGTCAAAGCGGCAAAATTAGAACATTGGCAAACTTACTCACCCACCAAGTTTCTTTCCATACGCAATAGCATCTTCTACCAGTTGCTGATAGGCTGGCATCTGAGCTGCAGCTAGTATCAGGGATGGGTTGGTAGTAGCATCTAGAGGCTTGTACTCTTCAATAGCTGTTGAAAGAAAAGTAGCAAACAAGGATAAAAAGGTTGGGGCCATAGATGTTAGCCTCTCAGCTTGATAAGAATCGTTTTAAGGATATGCAATAAGATGGAGCAATGTAATTAATGTAGTTATTCCAGTGCCAGAAATTATGTTCGCATATAAAATTATAGTTCTCAATATGATTGAGAACTAATAATTAAGAAGAGACAGATACAGTTCTTTGTAAAATTAGCAGCTAGGATATATTATTCAAAGACTCATTCCAAGTCATATAGGAAGTTGATATTAGAAAGGCTGTTCCCCATAACCTCTTTCTTGCTATGTCCTGTACTGATTAACATAATGATTTTTACCACGGTGCAAACAAATTTCAATATGCTGTATGGATACAATCCACTAAATGAAATCAGTCTAAAAAGAGCAACGTAACAACAGGGGAAAAAAAAATCTGGAAAAACATGGTGTGTCTTTGTGAAAAGGCCAATTTAAGTTAGTGTCAGTGAGAACGCTCCTAATGAGACATCCCTAATAAAGAGGCACTTCAGTAAAGTGATCTCCTTTTCATAATTGGAAAATATGCAGTCAAACCATGATCTACAATATTTGAATCTAACTCAGAGTGTAATAATTAAAACAATGAAAATATAGTTGAACAAAAATAGTAGAGATTTAACAAGAAAAGAAAAATCTATAAAAAACCCCAACAGAATGAAATGTATTCCTATGGAGGAAAAGTTCTGAGACAGAGACTCAGAAAGTTTCAGGGTTGGTAAGAATTCTAGAGGTCTTAGCCTGCATGCATTCTCTTGTTTCTTTTTACATGAGGGGACATTTTTAAAATGACATCTGCTGTATATAATATTACTTTGGGAGTTTGCAAGCTTGTTTGATAGGCTGTACTGGAAGCAGTCCATCTGGAATCAATATACAGGTTGACCTCAACTTACAATCTACTCGTTGTTCGAAGTTACAATAGCATTGAAAAAAATGATTTATGACCAGTTTTCACAATTATGACCATTGTAGCACCCCCATGGTCACGCTTGGCAACTGGCATGTATTTATGAGAGTTGCACTGTCCCGGGGTCACATGATCACCATTTTTAACTTATCCAGCTGGTTTCCGACAAGCTACGTCAATGGGGGAAACCCGATTCGCTTAATGACCAAATGATTCACGTAACAACTGCAGTGATTCACTTAACAACTATGGCAAGAAAGCTCAAAAACTGGGGCAAAATTCACTTAACAACTGTCTTACTTAGCAATGGAAATGTTGGATTAAATTGTGGTCATTAAGTCGAGAACTATCTATATACAGTAGAAGATATATACTGAAGACTGCTTAATCTTCAGTCAAGACAATATTTAAGCTGTGAAAAAAATGTGATATATAATTGAGTGCAGATGAATAAATTACCTCTTTCAATACTTTTCACTAAAAAAAACCTTGTTCAAGAATACAAATACAATTCAGCTTGGCCATTTGACAATATATACAAATTAATGTGTGTTCCCTACAGTCTATCAAGCATGTAATTATACAAATTTGGAGCTCATAAGCCTTTTATTTTGGAATAAATCCATAAAACTCAGGTTTTTATAATGAATAGCTTAGGTTCTGCTTTTACTTATATCACCAGTGTATCCTGGAAACCAATGTTTGATTAAAAGTCTATCCAAATGTTCAGTTGCTACAAATCTGAGAACTGAGTTTTAATTGTTCAGATATAAGCAGCAATTACCATAATTTTGAGAGACCAAATTAACACTAGTTAATCACTTTTTTTTAACTTTTAATGTAACTTTCATTAGCAACCAGTATTCTTCAAAGCATAAAAAGCAACACAGCTTTGTTTCAAACTTCTGAATAGCAAAAGTCATGGAATAGAATTTAATTAAGATCAAAATGATACCCAGTTATGCAAACTGTTTTTTGTGAACTTCTTCATTTATGCAGATTTAGGAAGTACTATTTACTCCATTCCCTCTTTCAACATTTCAATGTAGACAGTCTTCTGTTAATAAGTCATTGGGACCAGAATTTCTGTTACCAAGTGATGCGGTTTTAAAGAACGATGTTACATGACTGCATTGTTTAATGATGGCAATCCTGACAGTCCCCGTTGCCGTCGTTAAACAAGGGCCTCCTTGCAACTTCCTGCAAGCTTCCCACAAGCAAAATCAGTGGGGAAGCTGGCAGAAAGTTGCAAGTCTCAGGCGGTTTGCAAGCTGGCCAGGAGGCAGGTAAATGGCTGCTGCTGGGTGGGGGAGAACACACAAGTGTGTGCGAGAGGCCAGTGCAGTGTGACACAAGCACAGCGAGGCTTGGGTTGGCTGCTGCTGGATGTGGGAGAATTATCTGAGCAACTAACCCATTGACTTCACTTATGTGAAGCTGGCAGGAAAAGTCTCAAATGGCGATCATGTGACCACGGAATGCCACAACTGTTGTGAGCCAGTGCCAAGCACCCAGATAGCAATCACATGACCTCAGAAGTGCTGGGATGACCAGCAACTTCAAGGACCGGTTGTAAGTTCCACTCATTCAGCCATCGTAACTTTGAACTTTCTCTTATAGTAAACAGATGTATTTAATAACTTGCAGACAAGTGTTACACACTCTTAGCACATTTTTGCCTCTGAATAGAAAGCACTGTGCAGTAAACAGCCAATAGCTGCAGTTCTTACCATATCAAGACCCAGATGTGCGTTTCATAGTTATCCCACATCCACTTGCAAAAAGCAACTTTTACAAGGCCAAAAAAAAAAATAAAAAAAAAAATTGATATACTGTGCGTATGCATATGACTATTACCTTGTCCATATTCAAAGGGTGACTGAAATAATTTGCAGGGAGATCTACCAAAAGTAGAATTCCTGTCTGTAGGACAATGCACATGCACTGTAAAGTAGAAACAACTATTTCTGAACTGGCATGTCTAAATACGTTTTTAAATTCCAAAATGCTACATATACAGGCTAGAAAATTGTGCTTTTCATGGTGAAGCTCCCTGTAGGTGCTTTGAACATAGATATGCTGGTAATCATCTCCAACTACTTAAGGAGGACATACCGTACCAAAGTTCTTTGCAAAGTTACATAAGTGGAATCACAGAAACCCACATAGCCATGTGATATTCTTAAATATATTGTGCAATATTTCCATAGAAAATTTACAAAAGTATTTTTACATCAAATATTTAACACCATCACATATAGAGGGTAATTTCCTGCTCTGCAAGTTTTATTCGCAAGTTAAAAAGATTTTTTTCTTGTCAAAATCTGCTAACTCATAGCCCATCAGCAAGATTCCATCATCTGTTAAGCAACAGGAAGAAGAAATGTCTTTCATAAGACCATTTACAAAATACTTAATATTTCATGTTAGGTTAGATTCTCTGAGCAATTTTTACCCTGAGAAATGACTATTATCCATGTATATTATACATTGACAATCTAAGCAATAGATCAAGAAATATTACATTTTGCAAGCAATACTATTTTATGCAATTATATAGCCAGAGTAGTGGTAGAATACATAGGAGCATTGTAAACAGATCAGCTTACTTATAAAAGCCGATTTTTAATAGCATTTAAATAGAAAAGCATATTAAAAGTCAATTTTTAATAGCATTTAATAGAAAAGCATATTATGATTCTCTTCAGCCATTAAGTCCAAGAAGAATTAAGCTAGGATTTGAAAAAAACCAATAGGCATGTCCTCCAGAAAAACATAAATATCAATTATGCAAAACTATGCAGAGTAACAGGTAAGAGAGTTAAACTGTAAGTTTAAAAGATTAGCTGAAAGATTTTTAAAAAATACACGTTTTAATAATTGTCCACTCTTGCTGATAGTTGGGCAGCAGGTACATTTAATAAATTATCGCTTATCCAAACTGTGAGTTACTTCTATCACTAAGTTTTGTATCTTTTTATTAAAAAGAATATCTTTTTATTAAAAAGAATATCTTTTTATTAAAAAGAATATCTTTATTTAAAAAGAATATCTTTTTATTCTTGATGAATGTATTTTATTCTCCTTATGTACACTGAGAGCATATACACCAAAGACAAATTCCTTGTGTGTCCAATCACACTTGGCCAATAAAGAATTCTATTCTATTATTCTATTCTATTCTATTCTATTCTATTCTATTCTATTCTATTCTATTCTATTCTATTCTACTGCTTTTGCATAAATAACATTTTCTAAGTGGTTTATATCACTCCACAATAACAGAGGTGGGACGTTTTTAATGCTGCTCCTTGCGTAAAGGAATACTGGACACTGTTAAAAATGCTACAGGTTAGTAATATGTAAACTTTTTTAAAGCCTTGCATTTTAGAATGAATTGAAGTCAAATTCCTTAATCCCTAGAACTAAATTGTGGGTGACGGCAACAAAATACAGCAATAGCATGAAGACCTGATATACATGTATTTCCCCACCAGTAGGCACAAAAGCTAGAGCGATTAATCCATATTGTTTTCTTGGCAACAAAACAGAAGTGGAATGCCAATTCCTTCTTCTGAGATTCCGCCCACCCACAACATCCTAACTTAATCTATAGCTATGAGACTTCCTGGCGGTCTCTCCCATTCAAGTATTAACTAGGTCTGATTTTTCAAGCTCCCTCATAAACAGGGTACCCTTAAATTGCCCATGAAATCGGAATCCAATAAAACAGCACCTTCTTTAAGTCAACTAGAGAAAGCTTATGAATATTCCAACATTGCAGAGAGCTTCTAAATGAGTGGGTAGCCTTATTAGGCCTGTTTATGCGAAAATAAGCATTGCACCGGGCTACGAAAAACACGACTTCCTCATCTCTTCCCTCTTAACTAGCTTTCCCTTCACGCGGAGAGGCGGGAGATAAGACGACGGGACTTCAACCGTGCCCGGAAGAAACAAGCCACGGGGAAAGAGCATTACATCCAGCCGGATCGGACTTGATAGGGAACCCCAGAGGTCAAAGGAGCTCTCCCCGTTCTACCTCTCTCTCTCTCCCGGATCCCAAAAAAGGGACCGTCGCCCCTCACCGTGGAAATCTCCCGTATCGGCCACCACGGTGGTGTGTTGCTTGAGCTGCTCCAGCGCCGACTCCATCTTCTGCTTTTTCACGGGGGAAACTGACATGGTCGCGCGCGGTTGCGAAGAAATAAGGAGGCGCGGCTGCGGCGTCTGAGCCGTTTCCGTAGCCTCGGACGAGAAATCAAGGGGATCGGCACGCGGCTTCCGGGCTTGCGCCGCACGAAGGTATGTGTGACAAGCGGCCGCGGGCTTCTTCGGCGGAAGGCAGGAGGTAGGGCAGAGGCCGGCGCCTACGTCATCACAGAACCCGTTCCCCGCCTCTCTCTCTCGCTCTCTCTTCCAAAGAGCGCCGGGGTGCGCTAAGGCAGCCCTGGGCAGTGGGCACAGGCGATTGGTGCAGTCTTTGGTTTTTCCTGCTCGGCAGCCAATCAGGATTGCTCTGGGTTGCAGGACGAGCAGGCCGTGCCGTGGCCTTAACTTAAATGAACTAGAACCGATCATCGAAAGGGCGCTCGGTGTACCTCGTTCTTGCCTGCGTTTGAGAGGCAAGGTTTTATAAGTCAGTCTGATTTGTTCCCCCCGCTTGCAATCTTGCGTTGGCCGCCTCCGTTTTACCTAATATGCTTTTTAAAAAAATTATTGTTTTAACATAGAAAATGAAATACAAAACAGTAAAACAAAACGAAACAAAACAGAAACATACTTTCAACCCTAACAACAACAACAAAAGGGAAAAAAAATAGTGTACAAAAAAGGAGGAAAAAATGGTCAATTAAATTTAACATTTACCATGTAGGATCCACCCTGGCTGGGTGCTGGGGGAAAAAACCCAATAAATTCTCCGCCCATGTATATGTTTAGCTCAACCTGTTGAATGCAAAATACGCTTTTTTTGAGTCCTTGGCGGCTTAAAACGGAGGAATTAATCAAGTAAAATATCACTGACGATTTGAAAGAAAGCTTCTGAGAGCCAGTTTGGGCTAGTGGCTGAGGCACCAGTCTAGAAACCAAGAGACGGTGAGTTTTAGTCCAGCCTTGGGCATGAAAGCCGGCTGGGTGAGTTTGGGCCGGTCACTCACTCTCAGCCTACGATGTCAGGTTCAGGAGCGCAACTCATGTATCAATATTAGGTTGTGCCAGAGAAAGCAGACCATGCATTTGGGGGAAACCCTAGGAAGAAAAAAAAAAGTTTCTGTTAGAAGTACAGGAGTAAACTTGCAAGAGACAGTCCCACATGATTTAATTCATTCCATACCTTGTTTAACATATGGATTATACTAATTTTTTTGTTGCCGGGATTCAGTCTGAGTCAGCCATAGGGACCAAAGGTTTATTCTTCCAAGCTTTCAGTCTTATGCTGGAGCCCATCCTCAAGGAACTTCTCTCTCTCCAGAATATGTGCACTGGGCTATTCTAAACGTTGTATTTATATGGCTCTGGTTGTGTGTAGCTTTTAGTTGATAATTAGGGTGTTGATGTCTGGCTATTAAGTTGTTGATTGTTGTTCCTTTGCGCTGTCAAATCCTCAGCTCCTAAACACCTGATCAGCACTCCTGTTGACTGATAAGGGGCTGATTCCCAGGCTTCAATCATTTCTCTGGCTATTTTTGTCCCTGCTGGCAACAATTGTAGTAGCTGCGAAATTGAATGCATGTCCTCCTTCATTGCAGTGTGGGGTTACCAATGAGTCCAACAATCCTTGTTAACAGCTCACTCATGTTCTTGCAATCTGGTGGTTAGCTTCCTCCCTATCTGTCCTATATAATTACAAGAGCAATCCATGCAGGGAATCAGGTAAATTACATTAGAAGTTTCTCCCACCTCCAACTTATCTTTGTAGTGCACCAATCCACCAGATTGCAAGAACACGAGTGAGCCGTTAGAGGAAACCTGAACTCATTGGTAGCCTCACACTGCAATGAACAAGAACAAGGACAAAAATAATTTTGATTTCTTGTCTAGACTACCTGAAAGGACTGACATATATGAAGCAATATAATGAATCGTTGACTTTGGTTTAATAATGGATGTTTTAGCATTAGTTGTTTGATAGTTAAGTAACACAGTGTTTTAGAATATTAGATTTTTAATATTCTACATGAAATATTTAATAGTTATCCAGTAGTTTAGTAATCTAATATGAAGAAGTATTTTAGTTAACTCTTGGAATTTTAATATTTGCATTTTTGTTTAGTCTTTGTTAACTTGCCCCCTTTTTTCCTTGAATATTCTAATTTTTATTGCATAATTGTACAAAATTCTGGTCAGTGAACAATAGGAAAGGAATTTAGTTTGTTAAATTGAAAATAGAGTCAAAAGTTTGTAATGTCTTTAATATTTATTGGGGAGCTCCATGGAAGAGAAGGCACATTTACCAAGCTACAGTTAGTGAGAATTTTTCCACAGTCTCTGTGCCAGTCCGGAAACAACTGCACACCTGTGATTTTGTTGTTGTTGCTGCTGCTGTTTGGCTGGACCAGTATATTTACCAGTTGCTTTGTGTCTAGAATTACACAAGGGACAATATTTTCATTTCTTATGGTCATGCTCTGCAGAGCTTAGGAGTGACTATATTACTGTGGAGTCCTTGGTGCTCTCTGCACTAGCATTGATGGTGATACCTAGTTGGGTAATCAAGTGTCTGCAAACAATCAAGCTCAGAGAGCACCAAGAACTCTATACTTCAAGCCAGAGCTGTATACTTTTATTGGCCATTTTAGTTTGGGCAGAAAGTTGCTTCACCTGGCCTCCCAGCTTTGTGTTCAAATTAGCCTCCTCTCCCTCCCTCTAGAAGTTCAACCACTAACGTTTCTTGATAATTTTATATAGGTAGTCCTCATTTAGTGATCACAATTGGGACTAGCAACAATGTTCCCTCTAAGCTGCGCGGCTGCGCGGCTGCGCGCCCACGCATGTGACAAGAAAATGCCACGCAGCAGTTTCCAACTGCCGCGCAGTGATTTTTAATGTCACAGTGCGTGACAAGAAAACGCCACGCAGCAGTTTCCAATTGCCACGCAGTGATTTTTTAATGTTCGCGCACACTGAAAAAAAAAAATAGAGAGAACATTGACTAGCAACTCAGTGGTCATGCAAAGCAGTCATTAAGACTGCAAATGTGCTTATCTTTTTTATTTTAGCTTTCTTTTGCTTTACGGATGTGCAAAAGTGGTAAATGCGAGGATTGGTTGCAAAGTTCCTTTTTCATCAGTTATAACTATGAACGGTTGCTCTATGAGGCAGTTGCTAACTGAGGACTACCTGTGCCTCCTCGTAAATAGGAATGGTTTTTTGGAAAAAAAATCAGGGCCAGGCAAATGCACACAGCATGAATTAAAGGTGGAGAAACTGGTGGGGCACTTTGTGCTCTTACATTAGGTGTTCTTTGTGCTCTTACATTAGAAACTGGGAATAAGAACTGATTGGTACTTGAACACTAATAGGTAATTGGGAAAGGTATATTATAATCCTAATGAGGTATTTGATACAATATTCAAAGCCAAAAAGAAAATCTCTAGCTATGGTAAGATAGCTATGATAAAGCTATGCTACTTCTGCTATGCTAAAACACCCATGCATCAGCTCATACTGCTTGTCTGATTAATTTCTTACATATTGTAGATTGGAGTACTCAGTTAAAGGATATCAGAGAAAACAGATTTTTTTTTCTATAGATTGTTTTAATTTTAACTGAAACGCTTGTAAAAAGAGTAAAAATAAAATTTACTGTTTTTTTTTTTCTGGAAGAGGAATGCCCTAACTTGACATTCAAAATTCTGTCCAGCCCAGCAGACATGTCATTCATTCCATCATTCATTCATTCCATCATTCATTCATTCAGTATAGTTTTTTGTTGAAATTGGCCTATGTTCTTCCAACAGGATTACTACAGTCCTGCTCAGGGTATACAGTTGGCCTGAGAAAATGGAACAAATTGCAGTTCTCTGTTACTTTGACCAAAATTTCAAATTGGGCAGCTACCTACTTCATATGCAGTATAAAGGCCAGAATAGGAATGTGCGAAGTGTTTTGTTTTTGTGCCATTCTCAAGTTGAAATGTCCCATTTTGAATTCAAAACAATTGTTCTGAGTGCAGAGCAGCTGTTTTACATCTATAGTTGACATTTTTGGCCAGTTCAGCAGCGTTTGCAGTCTGACGTCATGTTTCTAACTCAAGACTTAAATGACCAAAACAACCTGTTTGAAATGTGAAACAAGCAGGGTATTTTTTTCCATATTCAAACATTTTGCACATTAGTATAGAAAATCATTTGTAAAACTTTAAGTTTGGACTTGGAATAAAAACTAGAGGTAAACTCAAAGTTGAGTGGTGAGAAGGTGTTCAACTTCTTTGTAACTACCACAGTGCTACAATTGCATAGTTTATCTCATGTATGGCATATTTCACGTTGGTGCCGTTCAGGTTAAATGACTTTCAGAATTTCTAGCCGATACAGAAAGCATTTTGACATCAGTTCCTACCAATATATGATAATTGATCATGAATGAAAATAGGGCTGGGTCTTGTCCAAATATTAAGCAAATATACAGAAGGCTTTCCATATAGAATAAGTACAATATTAAGTTATAAGAGACAGCCCCCAGTTTGAACAGTGCTGGTAGATAGTTTTAATATGCAAGAGAGGACACGTATTAAAAATCTCTAATTTCCCATTTTTGGTTGAAATCATGCAAATTGTGCGACAAATGAAGCATAGATACAGTTAAGCAAAGCATTAAAATTTCCATTCATATTTTACATAAGGATACATTTTAAAATTAATATTAATTTTCAACCAACTTGCCATTTCATTTATAGTACATACAGACAATTCAGCAACACTAATGAAAGCATCTTTGGTTAGGCATATCTTCAGACATAAGTATATATGCTCAATTTGATATGCTTCAAATACTTCCAAATAAATCAAGACAGAGACTAGTCTCTCTACAGCAGTTTTCCAGGGTTTGTGATGCAATGAGGATTGTGCTTGCTCCATTAATGTGATATAGGAGTGTCTTGCAACTACATCTGCCATAGAGTGTGTTTGGCGGTCCTCCTCCAATGGCAGAGAGGAAAGTGATTGCTCCAAATAGGAGGGGATTCAGTCTTCCAAGCTTCCTATTGGCTACTGCAGAAAAGTCACTGATGGAATTATTTATACTCTAATACCTTCAGATAGAGAAAAGTCAAACATGCCAAGATGGGTTGTGGATTTAGAGGATCCAAAGCCCTTCTGTTCTAACATGTCATTGGAAAATAAGAGCCAGAGAAATGTATTTCACTTCAATTAAGAGAAAACATGTTTACAGAGTTGTAAAAAGTCAAATGAAAGACAGGATAATGTCACTTCAGTCCTACCATATATATAGGTAATACACTGTGGGGGAAAAGTAGTTTTGTTACTTTGATTTCTTCCTCTCTCCTGGAATTGTTCCTTAATGGTGATAATCATGTATCTTTAGTGAATTAAAATCTACAGCTATTAATGTACATTTAAAAGTGAGAACATAGCCATTTATTTCTTATATTTATTGTTTAATCTTCCTATTAGGAGTTCTCAGTATCTATATTACTTTGTTTGGCTTTACCGTATTATTAATATTCCATATGATAAGCGGATAGTTAATTTTGCCTGCTCTATATCTGGTCTATAAGTAAGTGCATCAGCTGCTGCTTATATATTTGTCAGCTTCACATATAATATATATTTTTTTCTGATTTTAAAGTATGATTTAAATTATCTCTGCACTCTACCTTTAAAATACTTAACGTGAGCATATTTTTATTTAGCAATATCTCCACAAAAGCTTTTTGTTTCGCCTTTGTTAAGAACTTTGTCTACATAGTTATGTACAGATAAACCATTCCAGCTAATGTACAAATAATAGTAGATAGAGGAACATTAAGCAACAAATATGCCTTCTTTAAAGGCTTGGTTTTGCAAATTTCTCCAGATATGCAGAATAATACACATTTTTTGGAATATTATATACCAGACACAGTCCATGTTTAACAATTTCAATATTTATACATTTTCAGATTCAAAATATATGTAAATGAAGTTTTAGCAGCTAATATTTTATATACTGATTTGCAGTTTGAACGGAGTTGTGTTCATCAACACTTGACTACAGCAATTTTCATAAGTAGTCCCACTTCAATTGCATACTTTGATTTTGGGTAAATAGCTTCCAAATGGGGATGTAAGCAGCCAATTACATAATTTAGGCAGAAAAAGAAAAGCATTTGAGAATCACGACTGGTTGTAGATTTTGGTTTATGCCTAATTAAGCAAAGCGGAGCTTCACTTTACAAAAGATAGGAGACATAGTGGCACCTGTACCTTAGTATAATGAACCTACTAAAAATGTAGCCACCAAATATAAGTTTTCACCAACGTTCTGGATTTTAAAAATTATATAACAGCAATTAATGGTGTCTTGAGTGCATAAGGGCCATGTTCTAATTTCATATTTCACTTTCTTCATATGGCTCATAAATTTAGTTTTTATGAAAGTTTATATTCATTAGAGGATTTCCTGGAATCAAAATAAATTGTCTCATGAGCCATACATTGGGTATCCTTCCCCTGTTTAAAGCAGATTGCATAGTTTGAATGCATTTGGAATGTTGAGAATCCCATCAGATTAGAATTATATGTTGAGTTCTTCCTTGTATTTTGATTAATCATTATTAATTGGGTGATACTGAAGCTTCTTATGAGTCAAGAGTGCCCAAACAGAGAGCTAATTTTGTCCTATCCCTAGGATAAAAAGGATAAGTAAGAAAAGCATCCTAAAGCCATGCCAATCAGCAAAAGTGAATGTATTTGTTTGGCTTTCATTTTAGTTCACCTTTACTTTGAAGATTTTTGCCGTATGTTACTGAGAATAGTTACAGCCCTTCATTCTAAAGCTTGGTCTGAATACAGTTTAGTGATAATGGATTAAAACAAAGAAACACACACTGATTTCTAAATGTATTTCTTTGGATTACTCCCTTGGAAGAGTATTTGGGAGACTTCTTCAATTTCCCTCTGGAGTGGAGAGATCTACCTTGAATATTCTTTGCCAACCTCTGTAAAAATATTAAAAATTTGCTTGTTAACACCTGAAGTCCAATGTTGGGGGAAATGGAAGCAGGGAATACCCTGAAAACATATAGGTAGCCTTTTGGGGGCGCCTGACATGCCCTAAACCTAATCTTAATCTACACCAATTTTGCAGATGGTGGAGAACAACTTCCTCCCGTTGGTTTAAAAGAGAATAGGCACAAAAGAAAACGGGAAAAGAAAAAGTCGGGGGGGGGGGGGAAACAAATTAAATGCTCTTCTCTCTTCCATCTTGCTGCATTTGTATTTGCAGAGCTGCCAGAGAGTCCACTGTCGGAGCAGTCTGAGGGCTCTTCCCATGAGGCTCTGGTTCAAAACACATGAATATATATGTACAGTCTTGGACTGTAGAACTCCAGGTATCTCCTTATACTAATAAATAAGAAATAGAAGTTTTTATATATGTGGCTATGGGCCAGTTCAATTATGCACTCTTTTATATGCCTTGACATTCCTTTTCACAAGACAATTTGAATACTGTGACTATTTAGATTTGCTGTTGAAATTATCAGGGATGCCTCATGTGATCACTTCAGGATCAGAATAGAGGTATGTGGGGCCAAGCCTGGGCAAGTGCAAAGCATTCAAGTTGATTCAAGTCTTGGGTGTGTTTATATGTGTGTGTGTGCACAAAGCCTATAGAAAAACATAAGCAAAGAAAGGAGAGATGTGTTCTTGCAAGCAAAGAATGCTATCACTTTCAATATGAATGAAGCAGTTAATCATTAAACTGCCATTGGGTGAACCCGACTTACTACAGTGCAAAGTATTTTCCCCAAGACCCTTTTTGATTGCATGTAATTTTTTTTAAAGCAGCTGGGGGGGGGGAATAATTCTAGGAAAAAAAGCAGGCAAACTTAAAGATCTTGCCTGCTAATGTTAAGCTTTTGTATGTAACAAAGGTGATGCAGAAGATTCCCCACTGCATGCTAGCTACAGGTTGTACTGAGTTTTGTACAAAACTAGCAGAAGATTTGGAAGCATGCAGGCTTCAAAGCACATGGATTTGCTGGCTTATAACCAACGGTATTTCCAGCCAGTTCTGGATGCATTGATGGGCCACAGAGAAAACGTACTGCGTAGATTGATTGGGTTGTTTTGCTTCAATTCAACCTTTGCTTAGAGCAGAAATCTGGTCGTCCTTATGCTCTGAAATCATAGACGTAACATCATGTATAAAATATAGCAATATAAAAATATAATACTTCATTCAATACTACAGCTTCTTCTTTCCCAATGCATTGTCAAATTAGTGAGGGAGTTTAGTGTTCCCTTTGTCAACATTGCTGAAGGAACAGTTGGTCTGAATGGCAATATACATTGATAGTCCCAACAGTCTCACTTGAAGAGGTACTCCGTTATATTTTTCCTCTTTTCCCTTTTTCCTGCAAGTAAATATATGTGACTACAAGTTGAAATAAACCAAAATAACTTAAATAGAAGAATCAATCCTCTCTTGGCGTCGCTGCATGATTTCCTCAAGTTCTGACTTCTCTCTATTTTTCTGTTAAGAAAAAAAAAGAGAATGAATTTTATTAAAAAAAAACATTACCTAAAATCACTTTAGTAATTTAGCATTTTCAAGAGTGAGTTCACTGCTATGGTTTCTTCTCTCCGATTTTTCAGAAGCAATTTGAGATGACCTGCAATTGTCTTCTCTTCCATCAATCTCACAATTTTAAACAAAGAATTATTGTTTAATTATTGCTCTGACTTGCCAGAGATTCAAAGCTATGTCCTGAGCTGCTGCAGTTCCTGCAGAAACAAAAATCTCCTTACTCCTCTTCCTGCAAAAATGAAATAAACATTGCAGCCCACCACTGCAAAACCTTGATTCAAGGTGAGCATTTGTCCAGAAATAAACACACATATAATATCCTGGTGGATCCTATGAAGGCGAGCTAAAAAGGTGCAAGCCATATTATTACTTTATTACTTTAAAGTTAGATCTGCAGTTTTACTACAGAAAAATTCTTTTTTTTTTGATTTTACAATACATGACAAAAACATATGAACTATAAGAAGTACACATATAGAAAGTTAACAATTGAGATTTAAAATAGACAGAAAATGCAAATATTCTTGGAGAGAAAATAAATTATCAGGCTCACTAGACAACTAAATAGCTACCAGAAATAACTACTGCAACAAATTTAGCAGCCCATCTGGAGAAATTTTGTAATCTATCAGCTAAAATGAGGAAAATAATTTCCCCCTTTGATTAGGCATGCTTGTAGTTAAGAGAGGTGCTTTTAATTCAGCACTATGTTATATAAAAGGGAATTGCAAGGGGATATATAAAATTGTTTCTTCTAATGAACTTGGCCAAAGTTGTTTTTGCAGAGAAATATTATGTATAGTCTTTTTCCTTACAGGAAGGTGGCAATTTTAAGCAGAGGTAAGGGATCTTTTGTGGGCCAGGCAAAGAATACTTGCTAATCTTTTTAGTGTAAGAGGGCAGAAACTGATACAAGCCTGCAATATACATTGTTGGAAGATTGGTTTAATCCTGTAAAACAGGGGTGTCAAACTCGATTTTATTGAGGGCCGCATGGAGGTTGTGTTTGACCTCAGGGGGCCGGGGTGGGCATGGCAGCTCGATGTCACTCGTGTCGGGGGCGCCTGTGGTGGAACGAGCGCTCTGCCAGTGAAAATGGGCTCCCAAGCTTTTCGGCTGTGACGGCCTCCTGCAACCCTCTGCCAGCGAAAATGGAGCTTGGGAGGGCCATGCGCGGCCCTCGCGAGTTTCGTTTTTGGCTGCGACGGCCTCTTGCAACCCTCTGCCAGTGAAAACAGAGCTGGGGAGGGCCTCCTGAACTCCATTTTTGCTGGCAGAGGCACCGCGGGCTGGTCCTTTGCTGTTTCCAGGGCGGCCCCGCAGGCCAGATCTAAGCCCACGGGCCTTGAGTTTGACACCCCTGCTGTAAAATGACACTGTTCAGGCTGTTTCAATTCCAACCAAGATTAAGCCAAACAAAGTCAATAAAGAGCCGATAGACTGCAATTCCTACCTTTCATGTGAACATGTAATTATCCTGAAAAATCAGAGAGGCTGGGGTACTATCAAAGAAGTGTAAGTTGGTCTAATACTTCAACCAGTGATTTCATTTGGTCTCCAAAGAAATTAGCTCAAATTCCAGTCTCAATAGGGAGTAAGATAAAACAATGAGTTACTTGAAGCAAAGCCCTTAGAAAATTGGATTATCTTCATAGAGCTGGTACAAAATAGTAACATCCATGCATCATATAGTAGGTGATTAATGACCTTTGTGCTGAAACATTTAATGGCACTAAACATGCTTATTATCTTTATAATCAGCAAAATGGAGGATGGTATTTGAAAACTTTTGGGGCTGGGAGCAGGTTAGCCCTTATTTGTTCCAGGTTATCAAGGCTTGGAAGGAGACACTTAGATATCCAAATACTCTCATCTGATTAATGTTAAAGCCATTAATTTTCCAGGAATAGTGGTGTGTAATGATTAATTTGGAGAAAATGACTGTTGTTTTAAGCACAGTGCATCTGAGCTGGAAATAACTGACTTTGTTATTGGACATTGTTGAGATCATAGGATCACAAAGGTCCAGAGCTGCTTTCAAAGTGGCATAGACTAAAGACCTAAAGTTAAAAAAAAAAAAGGCGGGCGGGGGGGAGAAACTGAAATAAAATGTAGGGATTATTGTTAAATTACTTTTATTAACCCTATAAATGCATTTTACTTGGAAGATACATTCAGTTCTTAAAGGTTACAAGTTAAATTCTGCTGTAGCTGAAAGTAAATGAACCATAAAGTACCTCAACGGTTCTCAACTTTTTTTTCACCACAGACCCCCTTTAAATACCTTTTGTGGCCATGGACCCCCAAGACTTAACTCAAGATTTAAATCATAGCATTTCTTCAAGCCTTCTCAGATTCCCTGTGACGACATCATGGACCCACAAGTTGAGAACCACTGAACTACCTTATTAGCACAGCAATAAAGTCTGCTAGTTTATCTGCAACGCTTTAAAGCATCAGCATCTTCCCAGGATTTTGAGATTGCCCTCAAAGTATAAACAGCCTTAAAAGATTGTGGACTGCGCTAAAAATGTCACTACCCATCCTTTAAATTATGGATGTGATCATCAAAAGGTTGCTATTTTAGGAACCTTACCTCTAGAATAGACCTTTGCACTGTGATTTTGCTAAATACCCGGGCACCTTCTTCTCCACATACTTTTTTCAATTCTTCTTTGTTCAAGGAGAAAAGCTGTGCTCCTGTCAGTATGCCAAGATGCTCCACGGTTCTAAAAAAAACATGTTAAGGAAAAAAAGCACTATTTAAAGATGTACAAGTCCCCAGACATTCGACACTTTTCATAGGCCAAATAGTTTCTCCTAAATTTACGGAAGATTGTAATTAATTCTGTATCCTTGACATCTGCCCCAAAGGTTTCTAAAAGGATGCCATGATCTCTTCTCTGAGAAAGGTCTGCATTCAGTCTTCATGAAATTTGAAAAGTGGACCAGTTTCTTAAAAATGAACTGAACTGAACTAAAGTAAACTAAAACTAAACTACGGTAATACATTTTTTAAACCTCTTTCAGACTGGGATGTTTTTGCTTCTTCCTCCTGTGCCATTCTGAGCAAGTATAAAAGATCCTTTACTGACATACATACTGTAAGTAGTGGACAAACTACTCAAAGGCCTAGTTTCATCACTCTCATAGTTATGTAAACTTTAATCTAGGAGCAGTTATGGGGATAACAGAACAGCCATCCTGATACACAAAGGCAATGCCTCTCCTTTTTAGCTAGAATAGAACTAAGCATAATAAAACTATCCCTTAGTGATCTGCAGATAGTTTTTACATTTTGATTTGCTGGAAATCCTGCACTAATCAGTAGAACATCCAAATGTAAGTAGAGATTATTTTGGCTGTTCTAAATCGAAAGTATATTTATATAATGCCCTTTACAGAAGAAAGTTCCCTTGAAACTGAAGAAGATGGTAACGCATGTGTCCAGCAGCAGTAACACAGTTTATTTTTTAGAAAAAACTTGATTTGCATCTGCAGATGTCTCTGTACAATATTCCTTAACATCTTTCTCAGGAGGGTAATCTTTAAGTACTGATTAATGTATATGTGCTAGTCCTTTTGAGGGTAAGCAATATTATGAAGAGCACAGAAAAGGAGTAAGAACTAGCAAGCACCTCAGAAAAAGTCATGAGATTAAAAAAAAAAAAAAGGAAATACAACTAAAATTACACTAACACCCTTCACCATACCTCTCTTTATCATCCAGTCCTTACAAACCTACTGCAGGCTTCCTACACTGCTTTTCATTTTTTAAAAATTTCTCACCTCTTTCAGGATCACATCAACTTTCTCAGCCTTCCTCTTCCTCTCAATCCAATTACTCTTCCTTCATATACTGTATTGGCATCGTAATTTGAACCTAGATTATACTATCTAGATCAAATCACCATGAACTTACTTCATGCCAGTCATTAATTTTGTATTCCATCCACATTCATTAAACTCCATATAATCTTCAGCCCATCACTTGTTTTAACACACACATTCCATCTCACCACATTCAACTTATTTTTATATTTCTTGTGACATATCCAAACTTCACTGTCATATAAAAAAGCAGAAACACACACTTATGCACAGCTATTGTCACTTCTTTTCACAAGCATTCTTTTTAATAGGACACATACTACCCATCCATTTCCTCATCTTTGAGAAACATTCAACTATGGTAGCTGCCAAACACAACAATTTCGTCTTCAATATGGTAATTTTCAGATCTATATCACTGTTGCATCAAGACATATGTTAAAAGATCTGTGGGTAGCTCTGCGCTGCATTAAGTGTAACTTTTGCCTAGCGTGTACAAATGAAATGTGCTTCCTCTGAATTAGAAACAAAGACAGCCAAGCTGCTCCATGAGAAGAACAGATCCAAAATCCAATTCTGCAATATCATTATTAGCACCAACTACAGTAAAAGGTCAGATCAGCACGTGTGCAAACTTTTCTATTTTCTGGACGTAACAGGCTAACAGGCTAAAAGGGGATAAAGTAGGGAAAGGCTTCATTTGTGTACTGTTTCCATCCAAGTACATTCCTGTGTCACCTGAAGGCAAGATCTTACTGACAGCTGAGATTGGGGACTCAATCAGAGTTTCATCATCCCAGGATTATGCTAATTGTAATCTTGTACCTTGTGTACCTTGTGGCAAACCATCATGATTTGGGGGAATTTTTTTTCTCTTTTCCTTCTCCACCTCTTGATTTTAAAGAATCTGAGAGGATACTGGCTCATTGCTATGGCATTTAACTGACCCTGTTAAAAATGTAGATGATATTTAAATTTTGATCTTTTAAATTCAAAAGTTAACAAAGATTTGAGGGATGTATAATATGGAATGCAAAGATGTTTTTGTGCATTTTCTCCTGTTCCCTATTCTGCAAGAAACCTAATTTGTTAAGAAACCTTTTTTAAATCCTGCTATCCCAATCACTTCACATTATCTGAAACAAAAATGAATCTGTTGAACTATAGATGCATTAGACTTACTTCCGTTATCCTTAGCAGTTGTAGGGAAGAGAAGGGAGAATTGCAAGGGAAAAAAAAAAAAAAGATCTGGGGAGGCACAGAAACAGGAGAACAGCCACTTACCCTTTGCTGAATGAATTTGCTTCCAGCCAAATTCTGACTTCCTCAGCATTGGATTCAAAGGTTAAGGGCACGTGAACCGGCTGGGTCTTCTCCACTCTAAAATTCCTTTGAGGTTGCTGGATTTTGATATTTGTGATCTTTTTCAGCAGTTCATCATTGACCTCGTCCATGTGATGGATCAATTCTAAAAAAAGAAATTGAGGAAAAATTATGCAAGTTCAGAAGAGACATCAGGCCTATCAATCTTTTAAAGCAATTTTTGTTGCAGAAAGTCTCTTTATCAATTATTTGATTATATTTAAGCTACATATTATAAAAGCACGTTTAAAGATGTCCATTTCCAGCTCAGGGGTGGGTTCTAACTTACCTTGCTGCTGGTTTGCTTCCTCCCGCACCGCGTGGCCGCGCCACATGGGTGCACACGCGCATGTGCAGTGCCGAAAAATAAAAATAAAAATCCCCCCCCCAAAAAAGCCAAAAACAAGATGCCAATGCATCGCAGTGCCGGAAACTCGGCTTCTGCGCATGCGCAGAAGAAAATTTTTTTAAAAAAAATCCCCCCCCCAATTTTTTTTTTTCAAAAAAAAGATGGCGGTGTCCACGGACCAGCACCGACCGAACTGGCTCCGTGACATCACCAGCGGGTTGCTACTGGTTTGGGCGAACCAGTCTGAACCGGGAGGAACCCACCTCTGCTCCAGCTACAGGTATTCTTTGATATACAACCATTCATTTAGTAACTATTCAGAGTTACAATGGCACTGAAAAAAGTGACTTATGTTTTTCACTCTTATGGGCTGCGGTGGCGCAGTGGTTAGAATGCAGTACTGCAGACTACTTCTGCTGACTGCTGGCTGCCAGCAATTTGGCAGTTCGAATCTCACCAGGCTCAAGGTTGACTCAGCCTTCCATCCTTCCGATGTCGGTAAAATGAGGACCCAGATTTCTGGGGTCAATATGCTGACTCTCTAAACCACTTACAGAGGGCAGTAAAGCACTATGAAGCGGTATATAAGTCTAAGTGCTATTGCTTTTGCTATTATGACCATTGTAGCATCGCCAGGGTCATCTGATCAAAATTCAGACTCTGGGCAACTTGCATGTATTTATGTTGGTTTCGCTGTCCCTGGGGCACATGATCACCTTTTGCGACTTTCTAATCAGCAAAGTCAATGGGGAGCCAGATTCATTTAACAACCATGTTACTGACTTAACAACTGCAGTGATTCACTTAAGAACTGTGGCAAGAAAGGTCATAATATGGGGAAAACTCTCTTAGCACTTAGCAACAATGAATTTTGGGCTCAGTTGTGATCGTAAGTTGAGGGCACAACCCAAAATTTTCTTCCAAAGAGAAGTGTGCTCTTAAGTCTCTTCCATGCAAGTTGCATTTCCCCTGAAGCCTTTAAAATTAATTCTCAACCACTGAATCTAAAAGCAGTACATTGAATTGTATTCCACGTGCGTTAAATTTGCACACCTACTATTGAGAACATTAAAATATGGGGGAGAAACAGATGAACTGCCCTTCCTACCTTGGGGACAAGCAGCTATTGTCAACTTCGAAATGGTTCAGGCCTACTACAGCCATTTTTCCGTTTCTCAGATTTGGGGGGGGGTCTGGAATGTCAGACCAGACAACAACAGACCATTCTGTGGGAACCAAGGTCATCTCAACAGGTGCTGGCCAGAGTCTGAGGGGAGTTGCCAAGGAGATGCCAATCTCCTTAGCAAGTCCTTGGCAACTCCCCAAGGAGTTGCCAATCAGTGGAACAACTTTCCTCCAGAAGTTATGAATGCTCCAACACTGGAAGTTTTTAAGAAGAGATTGGACAACCATTTGTCTGAAATGGTATGGGGTTTCCTGCCTAAGCAGGGTGTTGGACTTGAAGACCTCCAAGTCAACTCACTGATCTGAGTTGAAAGATCAGAATATCTTGGCCAATATTAATAACGTAAATTTCTTTTAAAATATTAAATATATTGGTTCAGATTGCCTGGGTACTTACGTCCTTTGGCTTCTGAAGAACTGTGGGCTGCCATTTCACTTCCCCATTTTTCGCCAGCATAGCTAGGAGGTAACTTATGGGAAGGACTGGAAGATCCAGATGCTCGTGGACTCAAGTCTCGGTATTTCTGATTACTCTACAAAATGTCCAATGATTGTTTTCGCGTTATTCAATCATATTTCTATTATCCTTCATTCCTTATTGCTTGATAAGAAAGTATAACCATTTAACTGATGTAAATCTGTGATTTATTGTTTTGTCCAGTTATAAAATTCCTACCATTGATCTGACATTATTAAGAGATAATTTCAACCTTCAACTGCTTAGGACATCTGCTTTTACTGGCATTTGGCTGAGATACTGACATGCTGGAACATTATGATGGACATTAATATATATATATAGACAGATATCTCTATGGATAACAGAACAGAGACTTTGATTCTCTATGGAAATGTATTATTAAAGTCCTCCACAGAAATGAGTACTTCTTTCAGTATTTGTGAGATGGGTGGCTATATAAATATGATTCATTTATTTAATGAATTAATAGTCTGCATCATTATTGCACAAAACTCATGATTTTTGTGCCCAGGTTGCACCCTAATTCTTAGGAAATTTTTTATCCTTTAAAACTACTTTTGTAAAGAATATGGAAGTGATTGTTCATACATTCACCAGGAATTGAATCTGATATGTTGGCACATAGCTACCTAATGAAATATAATGTGGTGCAATTAGAAGATTGCATTTAAATCTTCACTCAGACATGAAGGTTAGAAGATCAGTTTAGGGTCAATGAGTATTTTTGTCTACCCTACCTCACAGAATTGCTTTGAGGAGAAAGGAGGGAGGAAGATACATATCTATGCCATTTCCACTGTTGTTTTAATAAAGAGAATTATTAAAGAAAGATAATTTTAAAGCAGAGTGTGTGCATGTATGTGTGACTAAAATATGATTTCCTTATAGTTAAGAAAAATTAATAGCCAGAATCATTTAGGGAAGCATATCTATCAAAGTAACCTATGCGATTTTGTGTTTAATTTAAAGAATTATGATATCTAATTTAAGAACTAAATCAGACCTGTTCCATTGCTGCAAAATCCTCTGGAGTCACCAGATCTAAGATATTACATGGAACATAACCAGCCTGTCCACATCGGTTTTTCAGCTTCCACCATTGTTTGTTATCTTCCAACACCTGTGAATAAAAAAAAAAACAATTTACCTGCTACAAAAGATTACATTCTATGGTTTCTTTAAACATCTCCCTCTGGAATCTTTATCTTAAAGGTAGTCCTTGACTTAACAACCATTCATTAGTGACTGTTTGAAGTTACAATGGCACCAAAAAAAGTGACTTAGGACTATGTCCTCACACTTACAACCATTGTAGGATCTCCACAGTCAAGTGATCAAACTTGGCAATCAGCATGTATTTATGATGTTTGCAGCATGTGATCATCATTTGTGACCTTCCCAGCCGGCTTCTGACAAACAAAATCAATGGGGAAGGCTGGATTTGTTTAACAACCATATGATTCACTTAACTGCAGTTATGCACTTAACAACCATGGCAAAAAATGATCATAAAATCAGGCACAATTCACTTAGCACCTGTCTTACTTAGCAATGGAAATTCTGGGTGTAATTCGAGGACTACCCGTATATTCCTTGCACAATTAAATCAATAAGTCATCTTTACATTCTTGAGCACATCGTTATTTCTATTCTGTAAATACCCTGGAATGTTTTTTTCCTCCCAAGATAATATATTATCACTTTCAAATAATTTACAAAAAACCTTACTAATAAATAAGTGAAGTTCCATCCTATCTGCTTTTTAATCTTCTTTCCCTAATGTCGAATGCCTCCTGCCCATTCAGCTTTAAGAATGACTAGTCAGCTCGAAAGCTTAATAGCGGAATGGGACAACTTGCCACAGCCAACTCATACGGCCAACAATGTAGGACAATTTAACAATTCTATTTAATTATTTAAAATAAATAAAAAAATATTTTAATTTTTGCCATTCACATTTCATTCTGTCCCTCCTTTTGCATCCTTTCTTCTATTTCTTTGATATTAGTGTAACTTTTGTCCCATAGCGAGTTGGCCGTGGCAAGTTGGCCATGAGAAGTTGGCCGTGGTGAGTTGGCCATGGCAAGTTGGCCGTGGTGAGTTGGCCATGGCAAGTTGGCCATGGTGAGTTGGCCATGGCAAGTTGGCCATGGCGAATTGGCCATGGAGAATTGTCACAGACTCTCCCGTAGGTGCCTTCTCCATCATAAACCAGTTAGTGCTGCAGAGTATTAAAGTGCAGGTTCCCTTTTCTCTCCTACCTGCCCTGAAAAATCTCAAATGGAATATTGTGTGTGGAGGACTGAGGGATCCATTCAAAGCTTGTGTGATCATGCCCGCCTCCCACTTCCCTTTTTCAGTTATTTGCAAGGATCTTGGATTCATTCTTTTACCTCCAGAATTTCATCTTTCAGCACTGACAGTTCAGTTGCATTTCGAGCAGTGAAATCATAAAGAATTTTGGCATATCTCTTTGACTGAGCCATACCCTGTGCCTCAAAATTCCTGCAAGAAAGAGAATGTATGGGGAGAGCCAGGTTAGTCTATTGTGGCAAAAAAATATATATATATATAATAAAAAAAATGTTGGTAGCATGTTTGTCGATTAACAAATCTTTAGTCAGAATTTAATTCAAATTTTAACAAAATTGGCTAGTTGAAGACGATGCTAATGTCTTCTGGTTTTTTTTTTGTTTTTGTTTTTGTTTTGCAAGAAAGATATAATGGCATTATCACAGGCCTCCATTACCAGTCAGAATAACTCACGGCCTAATTTAAAACACCATATTGAAGTTAAATGATACACCAGTACATTTTTCTTTAGCTCATGTGCTACAGTTCCTGAAAAAAATTAAACTACACATTATATCAACAAAATAAAGTAATAATAAAGTCTGCTTGTAAAAGTAATTAAAACAATAACTCTTCAGAACATAGTTTTAGTTCATATTACAAAATACTTTTCTTAAAGTAAGCAAGCCAGACCTCCAACATCATAACTGCAACCCCAATTCTCCCAAGAATTGGAATGAAATTTGGCAGCATACAAATGTGTGAAATAACAGAGTTAACAATTAGAAGACAGCAGCTGGATTCCCTGTTTTCCTGTTTGCATTACATTGGAATAGATAAAAGAAAAAAAAATTAGCTTTCATGGACTGACGTTTGAAACCAAGGCAGGGAACATCATCTTACCAGGAGAAAAGGTAATCTTTTCCAGAAATGGCTCCCAACAAGAGAAACATAAAGACGCCCAAACAGGAAAAGGAGAATGATATTTAAGCTGGTGTAAACAGAATGAGTCACTGGAAAGAACGGTGGAGACTAGGAGAATGCTTTCATTGGATAAGTGACATTGAAATCTGTTCAAAAATACTCTGAATTACTCTGAATCACTCGTGAACCCTACTGTGAAGGACACTGGTCATCTTATATTCATTTATACTAACAAGATTATTCTTAATATTTTTCTTCTTCCGTAGAAATGTCATTTTAGATATAGCGCTAATCATGGATATTTAAGCCTATTTAAGATTTTTAAGATCACACATATATTGGTATTCATTCTTCTTTCTCTCTCTCTCTCTTTCTTTCTTTCTTTCTTTCTCTCTCTCTCTTTCTTTCTTTCTTTCTTTCTTTCCTTCCTTCCTTCCTTTCTCTTTCTTTCTTCCTTCCTTCCTTCCTTCCTTCCTTCCTTCCTTCCTTCCTTCCTTCCTTCCTTCCTTCCTTCCTNCTTCCTTCCTTCCTTTCTCTTTCTTTCTTCCTTCCTTCCTTCCTTCCTTCCTTCCTTCCTCCTTCCTTCCTTCCTTCCTTCCTTCCTTCCTTCCTTCCTTTCTCATTCTCTCTCTCTCTTCCTATTTTTGTTATTTTCTCTGGTTTCTTTGCTAGTTTCTAAAACTCTGTAATCCTTTTGTTTCATGTCTTCAGTTAAAAAGATAAAGGAAAAAAAACACTTGAGGGCAATTATTTCATCCTTCCACAGTTACACAGTTAAGCCCCACAATATGTCCACTAAGGCTGGGGAGCACAATCTGAGGTCCCAGCGTGGCTGCAATCACTCAAAATGTTGGCTACAGACTTCATACAGTCCCAACATGATATTACCATTGAATGATTTAACATGACAGAAAGAGAAAAATATTCAATACACAACGAGTATGGTAATCACATTAAATTCATTTATATCAAATACTAAATCAAGTCGTGTGTACAGTAGTGTTTGCCCTGGCGTCATCCAATTGCAAGAATGCAGCTCCCAGCTTGGCCTCTCAACCTAAAGTTGTGTTATTTCTGATCCCCAGAATGATGTGACATCAGCTGCTCATTTTTTTCATCCCACAAATGAAACAATGAAAGGAAAATACCTATTTACATGTTGAGTAACATGCTGAGCAAAGGCATCCACCCCTTGCTTTTGGTCTGAAGTCTGGACTGTCTTCAAGTGGCGATTGGGACACCCATTGGATGATGACAGCTTCCAAGGAGAGGAGGAAGAGGAAGAGACCAGAATATTATTAATTTTGTGCACATCCCAAAGAAAGTTCCACATTTTTATCAGTCAAAATCATAATATGAAAGGTGTCCCAAAGGTGCTTTTTCAGGAGGCAATTGGACTTTCTTGTTTTTTCTTTGAAGATGTTTCGCTTCTCATCCAAGAAGCTTCTTCAGCTCTGACTGGATAGTGGGGAATGGAAGGATTTATATTATCCTGTCAGAGCTGAAGAAGCTTCTTGGATGAGAAGCGAAACGTCTTCAAAGAAAAAACAAGAAACTCCAGTTGCCTCCTGAAAAAGCACCTTTGGGACAACCACGACCTGGATGACTGAGAATCTCTACAGACGAATATGAAAGGTGGTACTTTCACTAATATCCATTTCCAGAAGATCATATACAAGTATATAAGAGTATTTGTAAGAGGGGAAACCTGCCTGGCTGCCAAACTATCATTCCTTTTGTATGAATAATCTCATGAAGTGGTATGAAATCCAGTTATAAGTTTGCACCTAGCTGGACCCTCTGAAGTTTCCAACCATGGATTTAGGCTTCAGTATTGACTAAAAAGGGGAGAGGAAGAGGTAGGTTCTAAGAACTACCTATGGACAGACACAAAATGAGGGAGGAAGAGAGTAGTTCTGGAGCAACTGAAATCTCATCCCCTCCCCCATTCCACATATTTAAAAAATCAGTATCTCTCTCCCCCCCCAACTATGTCAAAGATCTGTCTGTCAAAAATCCCCAAGCAGATTGATTTACATCCTGGTTAGTTCACAGAGGCGGCAGGGGGGGGGGGAGGAAACTGAAAGCTTTTGTTAATTTCATCCAGGTATCTTGCTTGGGCTGCTATGCTCAAGCAAGGTCTGCAGAATCAAAACAATGCAAATCAACACTTCCTTTTAAAGTGGTATGATGAGCAAGGTAACTTGCATTTGGTCATATACAGAAATATCTAAGTGGTTATTATAAAGAGGGTTAGTTATCTTTCCCTTTTATGGGTGGGAGAACAGAATGCTATGTTAGCTGAAGCCCAGCCATTGGGAGGTGAAATGAGGCAAGATTTCCACCAGCAGGAAAACAGAGACTCATAAAGAGATTCAAAATCATTCTGGAACAATGCAAATAAATCACATGGGTGAGACTAGGAGGTGCTTCAGGGGTGGGTTCTAACTTACTTCGCTGCCGGTTCGCTTCCTCCCGCGCTGCATGGCTGCGTGCGCGCTGCGCGCACTCGCAGTGCAAAAAAATAACCCCCCCAAAAAAGCTGAAAACAAGATGGTGACGCATGCACAG
>QLTV01002702.1:5896008-5920656 GCA_003457575.1 Thermophis baileyi
CTATACGTATATGTATCTGTATATGTATCTGTCTATGTATATGTATATGTATATGCATATGCATATGCATATGTATATGATGTATACGTATACACATACACACACATACACAGTATATATATATATATATATTTACTGTACTGGAGTGATTAAGACCCTTTGGATCAGCAAGATTTAGTTGTATTCACTGGATGACTCCCCTTCTCCTTAGAGGAAGATAATATAAATTTGATTTTAGTTTTATTGTATGCGACCCAAAGTTGCTTGTGAGATTGTTGCCCATATAAATTAGATAAATAAAAATAAATATATAAACAATTTTCAATTATGCATCAAAAGGGTATTTAGAATATGGATTTTGGAAAGTTAACAATGGATTAAGGGTCCACAGAATATTTTGAATATTGGAATATTTCTCTGTCAAACTTTGATAAAATAGGTAAACTTGATAAGATGGACACAACATGTTGTAATGATGCTAGAGAACAAGAACAAGTTGCAACAGATAATTTTGAAATTATTTTGAAGGGCGACTTATGTTAGTTGTGATAAAAAACAAGAAGGATATAGAGAAAGATATAGACATACAAATGGAACTGATAAATAAAACGGACAAATATTCCCTAAAGGAGATATACAACTTTTGAACCAGGAAATGGACTTCAATAATTTTTTATTACTACATATACAAAAGAACTCTATTAAGGTCTTGTAAGATTCTATTGGAGGGGACAAACAAAAGGATGAATGTTATTTATTGGATACACAAAAGAAATCTGTTAAAGTTCTGAAAGAATTGCGGCTCCAACATGAATAAAAAACTAGCTCTGGGACTCTTTGAAGGGACTAAAAATGAGATTCTTAAAAACTCAGGGAAGGTTTACAAAATTAGCTTATTCAATCAGAGTTAAAAGAGCAAAAATAGTTATATCTGGTTTCCCTTACTGGACTTTTGTTAACAAAGAACAATTGACAAAGCATTTGGATTTTGGTTTTTATTTACGAGATGTGCTATGGAGTGAAGAGAAATTATGTATTTAGAGATGGAGATAAACTATTAAAATTGCCTTTAGTTGCTGGGATGAAGGGCGAAGTTAATCTTTGTTTTCTTTTTTTCACACTTATTTTTCTTTTTGTATTTTACAGTTTGTATTTTTAAGAGTTTGTATTTGCTGTTGCTTTTATTGTTTTCAATCATAAAATTAGTCTGGAAGAATCCTTCTTTGGGTTCCTCTTCCGCTTTGCTTTATTTACATACCTTGACCTTGTCCAAGTCTCTCCTAAGGTTTCCCACAATGCCATTTCCTTTGGTGTTAGATGCCCTTTCAGAAAATCTGAGGTATCCTTTGAAAGAAGTGGACTGATGACAGACCTTGCAAATTCAGGGCCTCCACTGCTGTTAACAATCTGGATTACAAACAAGAAATCACAAATGAGAATTTCCAATAATCTTTTATGGTTAAAGCGTTTGGAAGTATCAATCTTTAGGCCTTTTCAGGTAGTTCTTGACTTATGACCACAATTGAGCCCAAAATTTCCATTGCTACGTGAGACAATTGTCAAGTGAATTTTTCCCTATTCAATGACCACAGCTGTTAAGTGAATCACTGCTGTTGGTAAGTTAGTAACACGGTTGTTAAGTGAATCAGGCTTCTCCATTGACTTTGCTTGTTGGAAGGTTGCAAAAGTGGGAAACTGCAACTGTCATAAATAAATGCTAGTGGCCAAGCATCCAAATTTTGATCACATGACCATGAGGATGCTACAGTAGTCATAAGGGTGAAAAACGGTTATAAGTCTCTTTTTTCAGTGGCGTTGTAACTTTGAACGGTCACTAAATAAATGGTTGTAAATCGAGGACTCCCTGTACTTAAACTGCTGGATTAGGAAAATATCTGGAAATCAAAGCTTAGCCATGGACTTTCACTTCCAGGTTGGTGCCATGCCAAGATATTGTTTTAAATAGTACTTGGGTGATAAATAGGAGTTAATGTACTGTTTACTGGATGCTCACGGCATGTTTACTTTTCTAAAGTCCATATTTGCAGTACAGACACAATTGAGTGCAAAATGCACTACGCTACTCAAGTGAATGGGTTGGTGCCATCTAGATCCTCCAGAGAATGCGTTATGTTAAGAATGTTGCCATTTACGGCAATGACAGAGATTCAGCTGAGGGAGATGCAGTTTTTAAGTAAAGATGTAAGTCAATATATAATCAACACATTTCAGGTGCAGTTCCAATTTTACTCAGTTTTACCATTCAAAAGTATGGTCATTTAATTTTCTATACACCTCTGTACCAGCCAAGAGCCCAAGATCAAAAGTTTCAATTACGGAATGACTGTTAGGCTTATCAATGTTTGAAAAATTAACTACAGAGAATGTTAAATGCTATTACTGTTGCATAAGGGTTTGATGAAGAGGGTTCATGTGTGTCTGCAAAGGAGAACAGTGGGGAGCAAGTATCCAAAGGTGTATTCTGCCATCACAGCTCAAACCTTGTTGCTTATATACTTGGAGCACAATTAAAGAAGGGATTGTATTGTCACATGGTTGTATTGTGGAATCACATCTGTGAGAGATTATGGGAAGGCTGGAAAGGGTGCATAAAAAGATAGAGGGAGAGTCAGTTGATAGCTTATCCTGTAAATGGCAGCTTAAGCTTAGGTGGAGAGAAATCTGAGCCATTCAAAGCCATTTTTCAGCCATTCAAAGGGACTCTACCTTAAAAGAACTCACTATAAAGGAGGCTGGGAAATTCCATGTACTGTATAGTTATCAAGATTTTGTATTTACCCCAGACTACCTTCCTATTACAGGGCTTGACAACCATGTCTTGTTATTTTTTCCATCACTGCAGTTAGTAATGAATGGCTATGACTGGATTGTGATCCCCCAAAAGTTTTGCAAGAATGCATGTTATGCTTTAAGATAGCAATAGCATTTAGACTTAGGACTTAGACTTATATACCACTTCACAGTGCTTACCAGCCCTCTCTAAGCAGTTTACAGAGTCAGCATATTGCTCCTAACAATTTGGGTCTTCATTTTACTGACCTCAGAAGAATGTAAGGCTAAGTCAACCAACGTTCCCTCTAACAAGGGAAATCGCTGCGCGGCAGTTTGAAACTGCTGCGTGGCGATTCCCTGTCACGTGCGCGGCCGCGCAGCAACGTTCCCTCTGACATGGGAAATCGCTGCGCGGCAGTTCAAAACTGCTGCGCGGCGATTCCCTGTGACGTGCGCGGCCGCGCGGCCGCGCACCTTAGAGGGAACAGTGGAGTCAACCTTGAGCCAGTGAAGACTGAACTGCTGGCAGTCGTCAGAGTTAGCCTGCAATACTGCATTCTGACCACTGGGCCACTACAACTCTTGTAAGAATCTTGTATTGTATTGTAAGAGTCTTATTTTTGCTGGAAAAGACTAATACAGCTACCTTTTGGAAACAGTAAAAATCTCTGTAACTACCACAGATTATATTTTTAAAGAAAGAGTGTTCTGTTTTCTCTGCTTTTTTGGTGGTGCACAAAATAGTCACATGCCTCTCCAGAGAAATAAATGCACAAGTTGACTCATTAGATATGATAGCCTTGCTATTTTCATTCTCAGATATTATGGGGAAACTGAAGTAAATCCTCTCAACTTGTCATCAGCCTTTCAACCTCCTAGGTTACTACTTTGGAATACTGTAAATCAATCCCTAATCTGGAATAGATGAATCTTTAAACAGGCTAGAAAAATGTAATATGTGTCAAAAACATGCCTATTGCTGGTTTAGTTACCCTTCTCAAGCCTACTCCCAAAAATTATATGCAACAGTTAGAATTCAGGGAATCAGAAGTCAACATATCTGGATGCCATTAGATGAGGAATGCTGGATTAAAGTTTATTGAATAAGGGAGAAGGTAATTTATACCAGTTCCAATGGTCCAAACAGGAAATGGACTAATTCTGAAGCACTTGGATTCTGAATATGTTTTTTCAGTTTGACCTGAGAAGAGAAGAAAAACAAGTTAAATCTAAATCTATTTTATATTCAACTATGTTATAAAACTGTTCAAAAATAAAATGCAAAAAAACCAACAACATTTAGCAACTCCAAGAAATGCCCAAGAAGATATCCACCATATTTCAACCCAGATGGTGTAAACTATTTCTCTCTAAAGTAACATAAATCATATATTCAGGTTCTTGTACAAAGTCAAATTAGGTACTATATTATGACTCTACCTTATTCCCATGATCAAGTGGGCAGTTGGCCTCTTGGCATTAGATCAACTATTGCAGGAATTACTAAGATTAACTTGATCCCACTTAATCTAGAAGAGTTCTTTTGAGGTTTCTAAGGAACATACAGTTGTATTGTTAGTCAAACATTGTTTAATTAGCAAGAGCTTGTTTAAATTGTATAATGGGTTTGCTTTACTGCAACTGCATGGATTGTAGTCCACTGGGCAGCCAAAGCTTGAATCTTCTGCAATATAGCACCTGAAAGAGCTAAACTGCAAAGGAAACCCTATGAGTTGCTTTGTTCATTGGTATTGATATGGGAGATGGACAGATCTATTCGTTATACTGGAAAGAATGTGCTGCCTTGTTGCTATTTTCACAAGACTCAATAGATAGATAGAAGCAGTCTGGCAACTGCTTGTGTAGCCTTGACACTTCTCCAACTCGGCAAGAACTAGCAGTAAATCACAGCGTGTCACTTTCTGTGAGATGGGCAGTAGTTCTGTGAGATACAAGTAGTTCTCGACTTACAACCATTTGTCGAATGACCATTAGAAGTTACAACAGCACTGAAAAAAGTGACTTATGACCGTTTTTCACACTTACAACCATTGCAGCATCCACATAGTCCTGTGATCAAAATTCAGATGCTTGGCAATTAGCAACAATATTTATGAAGGTTGCAGTGTCCCAGGGTCATGTGATCACCCACTGATAAGTAAAGTCAATGGGGAAGCCAGATTCACTTAACAACTCTGTTACTAACTTAACAACTGTAGTGATTCACTTAACAACTGTGGCAAGAAAGGTCGTGAAATCGGGCAAAATTCATTTAACAACTGTCTTGTTTAGCAACAGAAATGATTAGCTCAGTTGTGGTTGTAAGTCAAGGACTACCTAAACATTTGATTAATAAATAAACAAATAACACAACATAGTAAAAATCAGATGTATCCATTCATCCATTTGTCTACCTAACCATCTACTTGGGATTATTTCCTCTAAGAGTGCAAGACGCTTTACAAGGCACTCCTCCACCCACCTTCTTTTCCAACATAGCATCCTTATTAGGAAGGGCTTGCTAAGAAAGAAGGAATTTCTAGGACTGAAGGTAAATTTGAACCTGCCTTGCCAAGTTCCGTAACAATGCCTGAACCACCATATCCCACTACCTCTTATATGACATACATGCTAAGGTTGCCTTAAGATTTCCACAGGTACTGAACTAGCATATTAACGGTGTGATTTGCCAATAGTGCAACATTTGCCAAAAGGGTAATGATCTTGCAGACTGCACATATATTATTCAGTTTTGTACAGTTTCTACTTCTCCAAGTACATTTTTAGTCAAATGCTGCGGGGGGGGGGAACCTATTCTGTTTTTTTCCCCTCTCAAGAAGATCATACTGTCAGAAAATTCTTAGAAATAATTGATGCGTTTTTTCTTCTGTATGACAGTCAAGTGTCTCTACTAAGCAGGATAGTTAAGTATTTTGTCCTCCCTGCTTTGGCTTGATTTTAACAATGAACATGCAGAACGAACAGTTTTCGAACAAGTAAATAGGATTCTCATTGTCAATAGTCAGCACTTGGCTGGGGATGATGTGAATTGTAATCCAACATATCTAAGAGCTCAGGGTTTGGCAAGGCTGGGTAGGGACATGCTGAGAATAACCAGTTTGAGGATAACCATTTTTGACTTGAGCAAAACTAGATCTTACTAACACCCCAGGTTTTTTTAAAAAGGTTTTAGGTTTTATAACCAACATCCTTTGCTTCTTACCAGGAGATTTAGTGCCAGTTTGATTTTCTGAAAGCATTTAAGAATTTGACTGGATGATTGGTGGGAGCAAGTTTACAATTTTCTCTGCAAACAATTGTTGTGTTCAAAATTTCTGCTTCTTCCTTTTCATGGACAAGTAGAAGCAGAAATGAGACTTCATTATATGATATGACATGTAACATGTATACAAGTTAATCTACCAGTGGAAAAGAGTATTTGTCCTATATGCTGATATTTTGTGAATGGATATTTTTTTGGATGTTTCTGTAATACTGCCTTTGACTGTTTGTCACAGCCTCCAGCTCCCATTTTCCAGTAGTAAGTGTACATATAGTGTCTCTCTGAGGGTAATTCTCAATGCATCTTATGAAATGGATTAGGTGACACAAAAACTAATGCTCAAGTTTGTGACTTTTTGAAGTGTCAGCTGCAGTACATCACCTTGTGCTATTTTTTGCAACTTTGTAAAGTTGCTTACTACTTTCTCCACTCTTTGACTATACAAGCATAATATTTGGTTGATTTCCAATAACAGCATGAAACAAGCAACTATGCCATTATCTATCTAGTTGAGACAAGAGAAAATTATACCCAACATCCTTTGCTTCTTACCAAGAGATTTAGTGCCAGTTTGATTTTCTGAAAGCAGTCAAGAAACTCGGTTTCATGTGGAGGTCTTGCGCGCAGAGTCAGAACTCCCTCTTTAGACCAAAAGATAATAAACACATTTTTTTAAAAAAAATTGACACTCCTGTGCATAAAGAAACATTAATGTGACATGCTGACCATAATAATCTACATTCCTTGAGGGCACTTAGTGTTTGGAATACCAATCTCGTCCAACTGGATGCCCTTCAGTGAAATGGGTTGTAACTTCCATCATTCCACAGCCAGCACAACCAGTGGGGATGGCCAGTAGCTCTGCTACCTGTTAACGGCAGGATCTGTAGTCCTATATATTTAGAGTCTCCATATGAGAAAAGGCTGAAACAGTCTACAAAGAAACAGACACCTAACCCTATCAAGTATAGTTAAAAGCTATCTCTATAAACACTTGATGGAGTTAGAGACCAGTCATTACAGGATGCCAAGATGTCTGACTGCCTTCGCAGTGTTTATTGCTTATATACAGTTTTACAAGCAGCAAAAGGTAACAAAGAGCAACAGCATTTTCATTGGTGAATTCTCCTTGCCAATCCTTAAGAACATCCTACATCCTGTTAATACAACCTAGATGAGATCACGTACCAGCCAGAGATAGTGTCCTTCTTCATCCAGGCAATATGAACGGGGTGAAATCATGTGAACTGGGTGAGATCATGTAGGTATTTGAGGCCCGCTTAAGGTAAGCAGTTTGCTGCACATACCCTTTGCATGACCTCTATCTCTACAAACGCTGGTGGTCAAAATACCGGTATATTTTTCCTTCATGTTCTAGGCTGATCAGAAACAGAGCTATGTGGGTTGGGAGTCGCTTGGTTCTCAAAGGCCTTATAGGCAAAACTAAATATTGACCCAGTCCCTTGGGACACACTGAGAGATGGATTTTTCTCACTGGAGACATTGGAGGTCTTTAACGATGCCTTTTATTACATCTTTATGTGCTTTGTGGTTATTGTTTCCTAATTAAAAGAGCATCACTGTTTACTCTACAGGAAGAAATGAATCATTGAACTTGGACCCAAGTCACATTGGTAGAAAAAAATGGCCCCATCCTGACAGTGAATGGCCAGTGTTCTTTCCCTCCGCCTCAAAACCTAAGATGACAAGACTAAGAGCTAGAAATGAAAAGAGGACCCTTATTCATCTTGATCCAGTGGCTTTATTTTTGGAGGAGGAGAGAAATGGAGCAAGGAAAGAGGTGAGTGGAATTCAGAACTGGCCTGGAAGTCAGAATCTGAACTGGATCCTTCAAGCCTGATGGGATAGGGTGTACAGTGCATTCAGAAAGTATTCAGACCGCCTTCACTTTTGTCAATTTTGTTATGCTGCAGCCTGATTCTGCAGTTGTTGAAATTCATTTTTTTCTCATTAATTTCCACTCAGTACCCCATAATGACAAAGTGAAAACAGAATTTTAGAAATTTATAGAAATTTATTAAAAAGGGAAAAATAAATAAATATCACATTGGTATAAGTATTCAGATCCTTCACTTAGTACTGTGTTAAAGCACTTTTGGCAGCAATTACAGCCTTGAGTCTTTTTGGGTATGACATGACAAACTTTGCACACCTGGATTGAGGGATTTTCTGCCATTCTTCCTTGCAAATCCTCTCAAGATCAGTCAGGTTGGATGGCGACAATCGGTGGACAGCCATTTTCAGGTCCCTCCAGAGATACTCAATAGGGTTCAAGTCAGGGCTTGAATCCTATTGAACATTCACAGAGTTGTCCCTAAGGCACTCCTGTGTTATCTAGGCTGTGTGCTTAGGATTGTTGTCATGTTGGAAAGTGAACCTTCAACCCAGACTGAGTTCCTGAGTGCTGTAGAACAGGTTTTTATTGAGGATATCCCTGTACTTTGCTCCATTCAGCTTTCCCTCAACCCTGACCAGTCTCCCAGTCCCTGCTGCTGAAAAACACCCCCACAGCATGATGCTGCTGCCACTACCATGCTTCACTGTTGGGTTGATATTGGGCAGGTGATGAGCAGTGCTTGGTTTCTTCACAATGTTTAGAATTGAGGCCAAACAATTCAATCTTGGTTTCATCAGACTAGAGAATTATTCATCACAGTCTGAGAGTTCTTCAGGTGCTTTTTTGTAAACTCCAAGCAGGCTCTCATGTGTTTTGCACTGAGGAGAGGCTTCTATCTGGTCATTCTGCCATAAAGTCCAGATCGGTGGAGGGCTGCAGTGATGGTTGTCCTTTTGGAACTCTGTCCCGTCTCCACACGGGATCTCTGGAGGTCAGTCAGAGTGACTATTGGGTTCTTGGTCACCTCTCTTACTAAGGCCCTTCTCCCCGATTGCTCAGTTTGACCAGGTGACCAGCTCTTGGAAGAGTCCTGGTTGTGCCAAATTTCTTCCATTTGAGAATTATGGAGGCCACTGAGCTCTTAGGAACCTTCAGTGAAGCATAAATTTTATTATAGCCTTCCCCAGATCTGTGCCTTGCAGTAATCCTGTCTTTGAGCTCTGCAGGCAGTTCCTTTGACCTCATGGCTTTTGCTCTGCTACAGTATGCCTTGTCAGCTGTGAGGCCTTCTTGTAGAGAGCTGTGTGCCTTTATAAATCATGTCCAATCAATTTAATTTACCACAGATCAACTCCAATCAAGGTATAGAAACATGCCAGCAACGATCAAGAGAAATGGGAGGCCACCAGAGCTAAGCTTCATGTGTTGTTGCAAAGAGTCTGAATAGTTATGCCAATGTGATATTTCAGTTTTTCTTTTTAATAAATTTACAGACATTTTTAAACTTCTGTTTTCACTTTGTCATTATGGGGTACTGAGTGTAGATTAATGAGGAAAAAAATGAATTTCAACAACTGTAAAATCAGGCTGCAGAATAACAAAACTGACGAAAGAGAAGGGGGTCTGAATACTTTCTGAATGCACTATATATGAAAGTAGGCATCACTTAACAGAACTGGCTTAATAATTATAAACTACATCATGTGGTGCAGTGGGGTCATCATTAAAAAAAAATGTGGCTCTTGAAAAGAGTCCTTGAGACTGATATTTGTTGCTTCTTTCACTTCCATGATGTGCATGTAATGATATATAAAACAAACACGAAATCTCATTTTTCATTCAGCTGAAATTTTCAGAAAAAAAAACGTATTTGTGTTTATTTTGATAAAAAGTTGCAAGGGTCACCAAGGCAAAAGAGAATTACTTGAGAGTTGGCTGGGTGCTTCTAATCCCTGGACTGTGTGCCAATTTGCTTATTTGTAAAATAATTTCTTGTCCAGCTCCACAAGAAAAATTTACAAAGAATAACGAAGTCACAAAGCCAATAAAAATGACATCTACTCTAGTATTGACATCTGTTATGGGTCCTCCCTCTTAAGGAGGTGCATCTACCGTGTTTCCCCGAAAATAAGACCCTGTCTTACATTTTTTTTGAACCCTGAAATAAGTGCTTGGCCTTATTGCCATGCACTCAAAAGCCCGATTGGGCTTATTATAAGGGGATGTCTTATTTTGGGGGAAACAGGGTAGTGGGGCCAAGAAAAAGAGCCTTCTCAGTGGTGGCTCCCTCCTTGTGGAACATTATCCCTGCAGAGATAAATTTGGCCCCAATTTTGATATTTTTTTTGCAAGGCCCTGAAGATACGTTATACCAACATGCTTGGGGAACCCGGAGTGATTTGGAGCCCTTCAAGTGGCTGGTCTGATTTTTGTTGCCAGGGGAATGAGTGTTTATTGGGTTTTGTACTGGGGTTTTATCTTTGTAAGTCACCCAGAGTCACCGTGAGAGAGTTGGGCAGTCATAATTTTTCAAACAAACAAAGGCAGCCCTTATACCATTATCACCCCTAAGCAGAACAAAAACATGTTCAAGTCCTTCTGGAAAATGAGGAAAAAACTGCACAGGGTGGGCTAAGTCAAAATAGAAAGGCTGTCCCATAGGCCATTATCCCTTTATCTCATGTACATTTTTCCAAACCTGTGTCACCCCATTTTGGACACAAACTAAGGATGCTCTCTTTTTCCCTTTTGAAGGAGAAAATCCCCTGAACTATACACCCTCTAAAGAGCCTTATATTCAGTTGCTCCTACAACCAATGATTTAGCTGTTGATACCTGCTGGCCCTTTCTTCTTGTTCTTCTTTCCCTTCTTCCTTTGGTTCAGTTGCCTGAATGCTTCTGCTGCTTTTTGAAGCTTGGCCACGAACAGCTCAATATCATCGAGGGTGCAATTCAGTATTTGCTGCAAACACACAAATGAGAGAACTTAAGACAAAACCAACAGCCAGAAGCCATCCATGCTCACACGAACTTTGCATCTCCCTGATTAAGAGTCAAAATGTTCATTGCAGCTTTAATCATGAGCATTCAATGTGATCGGCAGGTACATTTTGTTTTAAATAATCACCACTAGGAAATCGTGGGCCGCCTCCAGACCAGGTGGAGAGAAATGCTTGGACAAGGGCATCTTTCTCTGCTATGTTCTTATTTGCATCTCAAAACAAACATTTCTTTTGGTAACACATGGACAATCAACAAATAGATTTTACCATCAAGTGGTTACCTCATCTTCTCCCATATAACTTTAAAAAAAAAATTACTATCACTAACCGTTTCTTTTTCAATCTTCTGTGCTAAAGCTGCACGAGACTCCTCATAATCCTGGGAGCTACTACTTCGTCGATCATACTCTGGCAAAAACACAAAAAGCAAAGTACAGTTAGTCCTCAACTTACAACAGTTCCTTTAGTGACCGTTCAAACAACGGCACTGAAAAAAGTGAATTATGACAGTTTTTCACACTTACGACCTTTGTAGCATCCCCATGATCATGTGATCAAAATTCAGATGCTTGGCAACTGGTTCATATATATGACCGTTGCTGTGTCCCAAGGTCATGCGATCACCTTTTGCGACCTTCTGACAAGCAAAATCAATGAGAAAGCTAGATTCACTTAACAACCGGGTTACTAACTTATCAGCTGCAGTGATTCACTTAACAACTGAGGCAAGAAAGGTCGTAAAATGGGGCAAAATTCACTTAACAAATGTCTCACTTAACAACAAAAATTTTGGGCTCAGTTGTGTCGTAAATTGAGGACTACCTGTATTGTCAATGGAAAGAAAACAAAACAGGAGTGGAATTAAATTATTTGTTTAAAAACATTCCCTGTATCAAGCTACCCTATGAAGCTTTCTTTGACATGAATATTATGAATATACAGTAGATACATGGATTCTGTCAAAGGAAACAGAAGTAGTAGTTTGGGAACTAAATGTATTCATTAAAAACTCAGAAGGTGGAAGCATCACACAGTTATTTATTTTATTGCTCTGGATGTAACAATCATACATCTAAGAAAATTTGGCAGAGCTTCATCAGTTTGGCTGATTCCAGACTCTGTTTTGCAGAAAGAGCTGTGTGGGCCTCATTACCAAGGATTTGTCAGATAAGAGCTGCAGTGAAAGTGTTCTTGAGCACAACTCTCATAAACCTTAAAATGTGTCCTTTTTAGCCATCCCTGCAGCAAAACTGAATTTGACTTGTTTTTAAACAGACTTTTTGGAAAGAAAAGAATCAGAGTAACCAGGTTTTGAAAGTAAATACTATGTGGGACTAGCTATGTCTAGCACAGTCCAGAATGCAGGTGTTCTCATCTAACAAGTTCATCTGACACGCAGCAAGATCCATGAAATATCTCTAGAAACATTATGTTTTAAATCAACTTGCAACATACTAATATACATTGAGGTGGGAAGCTAGCTGATAGTCTAGTTCATAATTTTGGGATACATCTTTTGATAAACACGGATGATTAATTGTAATGCAAATGCATAACTTGCTTTAAAAAGCATACACAAAGGCCATCTCCCTTTATCACTGGACATTATTTCTCTTTTGCAAAATTAAATTTTAAAATAGGATTCTAGTTCTCAGGATCAAAGTATAGCTCTGTTAAGAAGTCCAAACAAAACTGTTTTCTATCCAATAAGTTTAAAGCATCTTAAACCTTCAATTAAACAAGGTTTTCAGTGTCAAACTGACACAATGGTTGGGGATGGTGGGTTATAGTTCCTTATGCTTGAGGGCATCAAGTCAGGAAAAGCTGCCATATACAATAAAAGTTTCCTTCAGAGAAAAACTCCGTGTGAAGATTGAACTGCTTTGCTTCTTTCAAACCTAACGCTTTTCAACTTGCCAATGAACTGGGGGGAGGGAAGGGGGAAATAGAATGCTGAGAATGTGTGCGTGGATCGTGAGAGCCTGGCAACCATCAAGGTCACCACTGCAGTTGCTTGAGAAAGAGATGGACTGTTCCCATAACAAAAGGATGTCTCATAATTGGACAGGGGTGGGGAGAAAGGGAAAATATTGTTTAACTAAGCAAGCATTTGTGTGGGAACACCAGAGTTGGTTTTGATTCTTTAGTACCAAAATGGTGTATCCAATAAAGTTTTACTTTTGGGAATTCAAAGCGCCTGAGAATGTTTCCTTATTTTGGGTTCACTAGTCGGACAGTTGACACTCAAATTTTGTAAATTTTGCCTCTCTGAAGAAAATCAGCAGGTGAAGCTTTCCTCTGCATTCTATCACCAGATTGGCTAAAAGTTTATCTCTTAGTGTGCTATCCATCATGCAATTATAAAGTTGCATCAAGCTCCTATTAATTAAAAAAGGCAGTGGCTCTGTTCTGGTCCTTCTGGTTTCTTCAGTAGGAAATCTGCATGTCCACCCATTTTGCATAAATTGCTGTAAAGTAGCAGACAGATTAACATCCCTTATTTCGTCTTGCAATGCTTGTGCTCTTGATGAAGCTACAGCACCCTTTTTCCTTTAGCTTTGGGTTGCTGCTAATTCACATGGCAAAAATCTCTGCTATCTTTTGAAAAACCCCAGAATATGCAGGGAGGGGTTCTTTTGCTGTAATCAGTCCCATTATCCACTGCCTCCTACTCACTGGGGCAAATGTGCTGTTCCCCAGAAGGAGGCAATGGATTAGAGGAGAAAAAGAAACTAAGGCTTTGTGATTGCTGGAAGAACTAATGACCAGAGAGGGGGAGTCCCTAGACGAACACCAGGAAATGTTAGAAAACTAGTATCAGTTAATCAGTAGCTAGTACCAGCTGGAAGTGTGCACAAGGTTTGTGAGATGGAAAATAGACTATGTATCGAGTGGGTAGCTCTAGATTCAGCAATAGATTTCTGGTTGATTTGTAACAGTCTGGCAAGAATCTCTAACTCTTAATTGTTTAACAGTAACAGGACCAGAGACTCCTACCTCACCTCTGTTCTGATCAGCAAGAATCAGATCAATTATGATGGCCTATCTATCTTTGTCCATATACAGTTTTGCAGGAGGTTCTAGTAAAGCCCAAGGATTCTACTAAAAACAAAAATGTCACAAAGTTGAAGGCTGCCTTCCCCATCTATTGACGCAAAAACCACCTGCCATCACCTTCTTTAATCTGTTATTCTCTGGGACTACTGCTCCCAGAACTGAAGAGATTCTGAAGAGGTTGAAGGAGGAAGCTCTAGTACAGCGAAGACACCTAGGCATAATTCAGGCTGTTCAAAGGCTGAGGCGAATGGGATTTAAGCATGCTGTGTTTTAATTATCACATGGAAATATTCATGAATGCCTTGTTTTCTTGGGCCTTTAAGAGATGCACATGAGTGACAAGAACAACACGGTCTTGATTTTCTATTGACTATGTTAGTGTGGCAATGAAAGGCTCCTGCAAATGCTGGCAGAACTGGCCTTCAAGTGCAGGTGCTTGGCTTGGTGCACCATCTGATGTGTTCATGGATGTGGTGGAATGTAGTCTGGATTCCCAGGAGGGAGGGGCTGCATTCTAGAGGGAAAAAAGGCAGCCAAGCATGGAAAGTTTCCTTGGGAGAAAAAGAGTTAAGAAGGCTCCTCCCTAGCAATTCTCATAGTGATGCAAAAAATCAATAAATTGCTTTATTTTGGCAAGATTTCTGTCTATAGCTGAGGAATAAAGGAAACTACAGAGAAATAATTCTACTTGTCTTTTTTTGTTCTTGGGGCCTGATAAGAGTACTGACAATTCCTATACCTGGCTGGGACGGAGGGACCACACGATTCTGATTGTTTTTTCGGAAGCCTCTGTTTTCATCCTGGAAAGGGATGGGCGCAGGCCCTTGAGGTGGGGGAAGGATGGATTGCCTCTGTTTGATCTTCTCTTGGTTCACCCTGCAGAAGGAAAATAGGAATGGTTTTGATAACTAAAAGATGTACTATTCACTCAAATAGCAGACACAGAGCAAATGAATTTAAACCTGTGTTGATTAATTTGGATTTTATTGGATTAAGAGCAATATTTAATTATGGAGGGGAGGAGTACAAAACATTTCATACAGACCTCAATTATGGGTATTGCATCTAACAGTGCAAAGCCTTTCATTTACATCCATTGTACAGATTAAGCTGATCTGCATATGTTGATCACTGTAGAAATCCTACTAAATTCAGCTAGATTTAATGCTAAATAAACAAGTGTGCATAAAATCACCATTCTACTTTGCTTCTCTCAGCAAGCAAGAAATCAGTAGAGGTATCAGACCAGGCCCACAACTGCCTGTTGAACATTTTCTTCAGACACCTCTTTGGTTTCTAAATTTCTATGGGCACATCAACATACTTGCTCCATTGTTGAGGTGGGCATTTTTATCCTCCCTTTATCCAGGGCTAGTACTTTTGTTTTTATGTTGTATTTATTATTGTGACTTTTATATTTTTATCTGTTTTTTTGGCTGTTTTGTTTATTGTAGTACATCCTCTCTTTGAGGGGAGATTGGCAGCTACATAAATTTGATAAATAAATGCGTTCAAGATTATCTCTGATTTACGTGCAATTTCTAAACCTGATCAGTTCTTTCACATCCTGTGCTTTTTTTTCTGCTTGCAAAGGGTCATGAAATGCACACAGCAACTATATGGATAATAGAGATTGATATGTATAAATGAATGTTTTTTTAATGACCAAGCCTTCCAGGTGCTGGGAAAAAGCAAACCAGTGGGCATCATAAGGCATAAGTCCAATTGATGCGAACTTTCAGGTAAAATTTCCATAGAAATGGGACACAAGGGTTTTGTACGAATTCAAAATCAGTTCCAGATTGATCTTATTTATTTTTATCCCACCTTTATTATTTTTATAAATAACTCAAGGCAGCAAACATTCCTATTATTCCTTCCTTCTCTATTTCCCCCCCAACAATAACTCTGTGGGGTGGGTGGTGCTGAGAGAGAGTGACTGGCCTAAGGTCACTCAGCTGGCTTTCAGGCCTGAGGGGGGACTAAAACCCACAGACTCTGGTTTCTAGTCTGGTGCCTTAACCACCAGACCAAATTGGTTCACATCTCTGTCTGATCTGATAGCATCAGCTGGTTTGGGGAGCTGAATCAATTTATTTCTAGCTCTGTGGTAGTTTACTTGAAGCCAGAGCATAGGTGATTTTTTCCCCCCTGAACTTGTGGCTCTACCGAGTTTGTGGCTGATTTCATTTTCACTGATGAGAAGAAATGCATCATCTTGTCTTCTGGAACCAAAGCGGCCACTGTTCTCTCTCACCAACTCACTTACCATACCGTTTACTTTCCTAATTCTTGTCTTGTTCCCAATAATTGTCTGCAAGCATTGCACTGCAGTTAATATGTAATCAAGATTGCAAGTAGGAGGATAAAATGCCTGATTATAAAGTTGCTGACATACTAGCATTTCACCATCGGTTAAAAAAAAAAAAAAAAGCAAGGGCCTTTTAAATGTGCAACAGATGTCAGCTGTGGAGCCAGTTAAGTATCTCCTCAAAGCAGCTGCTTTGACGTATTTGTTAAAATGGCTGAATAAATGGACACATTTATCGTGCACTGAAAAGGTAGTAGTGATTTCTTTTATTTCCCTTTTATATGAAGTGGGGAAGAAGAGATTCAGTTACCCTAGTGCAACAACTGTTCCAGACAAGACTCCGGCTGGATAGTGTCCTTTGGTCAATTGGAAGGGAGATGGATGAACATGGATGGACTCATATTATTGGTAAAGAATCCCCAAATTTTGAGGTTCAAATTATTTCCATGGGCATTGAAGGTAGTATGCAACTATCTCTAATCCTACCAACTTTATAATATATTTTTTTCATTAACAAACGCATTAAGCAGGGCTCCGTCTCTGCCCTATTAAGTTCCAGCAAGATATATTTAGGCGCTTGCACAAAGTCACTGCTTTCAATTCCCAGTCCTAGAAACTCATTCACAATGACCTGCAATTATTCTCCAGCTGATGAAAAAAATCCTAAACAATGAAATTTAGTTGAATGATTTCTGAACAATTGTGCTGAAATGTGATAGCATTAAGAGGTGAATTTCCACTTGTGTTTTAGGCTATTTCCTCTGTTACTGAAACCTGTCTGAAAGACTCTCAGCCAATTCTCATTCATTAGATTTGGGTTTCAAGATGTCTTCCTGAGAGAAAGAGCAGTTCTGCTGCCAGAGATAATTCTTTCCTCCATCTTCATGGAATATGGGTAAAATTCCGCAAAGTTTTGCTACTCCAAGTGAGCTCCCACCACCCATTTTCAAACTGCAACAACTCAAACTTGGAAAGGAAACTTGCAACCCCTGTAGTCCAAGAAATGCATTTTCCTGGGCTCCCTGCTACAGTTTGTCCATATACAGAAGCCACTTACTTGAGGGTCTGAGGCCGTATCTTCCTTCCAAACTTATGGTCAGCAAGTGCACTTTCTATGTCCTCATGAACCATCTCTGCCTAAAACACAGAATCAGAAATAGATTGGGGAAGGAAAGATGCAATGGAAAAATGCACGCAACCTGTCTGACTGACAAGCATTAATCGATTGCCCTAAATCTAGATTTTATTGATGATGCATGCCTTCAGTTTAAAAACGAAGTGTAAAAGGGAAACATACAGGCACAGGGCATCAAGGAAATATTTCATGGGGCTATGAGGGTTGCTAGCAGCGGAATTTAAACAGAGAGGTTATTCAGATTTGAAGCAAAGGTTCCCTTCAATCCTCAAGTAAAGCTAATTCCTGGAAAGCTTTAAACTTTCAAAATGCAGCCAACAACTATATTGCTGTATGAATCATGGAGGGTGTTTTCCTGCTCTGTAAACACATCCTCTTTTAAGGGGAGCTCTGCAAAACCCACCTATTTCTGAAAACAGTCTCTTGTTTGCATTTGTTTTGGCAGAGGTGGGCTTCAGTGTGGAGCTTCTGCTGACATGGAACTCTTGGTAGGGCTTCATCCTCCCTTCTCCAAGCCACGAGATAATTGTGAAACTTTAAATATTCATGCTACAGGATTGCCCCTCTCTAGGTCCCTTCTCTGAAATCTTGACATCTAGTTGGACCAGGAATGTCTGCTTTTTCCACAGCTGTCCCTATCTTGTGGGATGCCCTTCCCTCAGCAATCTGAAAGACTCCATCCTTTTAGTCTTCTGGATGGTCATCAAGACCTGGCTTTTTATGCAGGTACTGAGCTAGTGTGAAACTGTTTTGGGTGGGTTGTTGGGGCATCCCAAGGGAATGACCAAGGCACCCAGTTAAGGTGTGTTTTATGGTTTTTATAGATCAGGATTTAATTGCTGTTGTGAGCTGCCCAGAGTTGTATTTTAAGATGGACAGCCATATAAATCTTAAAAATAATAAAATAAAATAAAAAATAATAAATTTAAATTTAAATTTAAAAATGAGGGGTCTTCTCTATAACTCTAAAATCTAGACCAACCTTTTACTTGGGGGATTGGTTGGAACTGTAACTCTAGTGAGTCCAAGTTCTCATAACCCCATTTAGCTCCCTCTTCAATAACCCTAACCCTGAAGAACTGCCAATTACCTCCACTTCATCACAATTAAAGAAGTGAATGTCAGGTTTGTGTTGTTCAGAGTCTTGACACACCAACAGGAGGATGGAGGGATATCGCATCTGATTCAGCACAGTCTGGCAGTGCTGGACTGTTGGCAGGAGGAAGTCTTCGAGCTCTTCCTGAAAAGCAAACACCAAAGAGAATGTGGTTCAAATATACATAAAGGGATGTTCAGCTAGAGGCTGCATTTGCACATTGAAATGGCTCTTTGCAAAAGGAGACCATGAACATAGGAGCATTTGAGTTGCCCTTAGGACTTTAAATCCATTAGCAGCCACATTCTCAACATCAGAGTGGCAACGCTATTGCTGACGCACATTATTCAGCGGGGACTGAAAGAAAGGGAGCATAACTCTTGGTACTTGTGATAAATTGGGACATACTGGGGGAAAAAACCTGATGAAGATACGTAACTTTTTTGTAATGATCTGTTTATATCTTGCCTTAAATAATGGATTTTCTCAGATGCCAATGAGAAAAATTATCCGTAACCCCTCAAAAGTGTAGTTCTTTCAGTTTATACATTTGATTAAGAGCTGATTGTGAGCATTGTTTATTCAAATAAAATCGCTCCGGGCTTTCTAAAAGGTGGGCATGGCTCTTTGTATTTAGTTTAACTTGATAGAAGTTCGGTATTTTATTCTGAGCACTACCTTAGAGTTTCTTTATTTCTTATTTGGAAAATAAAGTTAAAGACCACTTTTTGTTGTGGAAATTAGCTTCATTCACACATCATATCAAGTACCATATAGGTAGTCCTCGACTTACAACAGTTCGTTTAGTGACCGTTTGAAGTTATAACGGCATTGAAAATAGTGACTTACGACCATTTTTCACACTTATGATCATTGCTGCATCCCAATGGTCATGTGATTTACATTCAGATGCTTGACAACTGACTCATATTTATTTATGACGGTTGCAGAGTTCAGGAGTCATTTTGCGACCTTCTGACAAGCAAAGTCAATGGGGAAGCCAGATTCACTTAACAACCATGTTGCTAAATTAACCACTGCAGTAATTCACTTAACAAATGTGACAAGGAAAGTCGTAAAATGGGGCAAAACTCACTTAACAAATTTCTCACTTAGCAACATAAACTCTGGGCTCAGTTGTGGTCGTAAGTCAAGGACTACCTCTACTTTACCATAACTAGACTAGTTTGTAGCAAGATGTTTTTTTTTAATCTGCTCCAAGTTTCTTTTCCTATCATTTTAGTTAGAGTTAGAAGCATGAGCAGAATACAAAAAGGAATCATGGTGACCCAGAAGATCACAAATAAACCATGCTTCCCCACTCATATATCATGTAAGCCACAACCACAATTGACAAGATAGTTATTTATTATCCCCAAAGAAAACACGGTTTATTTACCTGTCTTGCTTGCACATAATGCTAACCCAGGAACAAATAAATCACTCTGTGGCTTAGTGCAATGTGAGAGCCCAGACTTTTATCATTTTGATGTCCTCCAAATATATTATCTCATTAGATCCATCCATTATATGGGAACTGTAGTTCAACCGACTTGGAGGGTGCTAGATCAGGGGAGGCTGCCTTGTATTATTATGTATCTAACAAGATATTTACCAGCACAGCTCCTAATCTATCAAGACCATTTATTCTAATTGTAATGTAAACAACCTCTCTTGTCCATCACCCAATGCTTTGGCAGAACAGAAAGCATTTCCATTAATGTGCAATTCATCCCTCTGTTCAGTCAGCTTGATTAGATCAGTCCTATCCCTACTGGAATACAGGCACACAAACAACAAGGTGCTTGCTATGCACGGAGGCGGAAGAAATCGGGCAGACTTTTGACTTTTTGTTGTGGTTGGTCTGAGCATGAATTTCATCCAGTTTAATATTCTTAGAAAAGCCTGCGGCAATTCATCAACCCATTGAGAAATAATATGTAATACGTTTATGTAAATTGTAATCTTTCTAATGTACGTTTAGCAACTTGCCTCACCATTACCCTCTAAAAGAGGTTTTTTGCTACTCACCTGAGTTCCACAATCCAACAGTCGAATAGATTTGTCATTCACCTGCAGCAGCATATCTTGGGCCCAGATCTTCTCTTTGGAGCTCAGCTGTTTGAGCTTCCTGATGGCATCTTCCACTGTTACAATGGCCTCGCTTTTATCCATGATGAAGGTAGCCAAATGCTGGAAAGGGGGGGAAACACCCCAAAAGGTCAAACAGGGATGATAAACAATTTAACTCCAGAGTTTGATTGTATTCATGGAGTACATGCGTGTTCATAGAGACAGCTAACTCTGGTTTCTACTAGTGAAACCAAAACAGCAGAAATAACACTTTGTGAATTATTTTATTTATTAGGGGTTTTTTATCCCATCTTTCTTACTTTAGAGATAAGTCAAAATGGCGAACATGCCTAACACTCCTTCCTCCTCCTATTTTCCCCACAAGAACAACCCTGTGAGAGGGTTTGGGCTGGAAGACAGCGACTGGCCCAAGGTCACCCAACTGGCTTTCATGGCTTAGACAAGACTAGAATTCACAGTCTCCTGGTTTCTATCCTGGTGCCTTAACACTAAACCAAACTGGCTCTCTGATTTTGGTTCTCCCCCAATTCTATGGTGCAAATACTGCCAGTGCATAAAAGAAACCACTGCTATAGATTTGATGGTTTTGTTTATCAACAGTCTCTCAAATCTTGCTTTATAGAAGATAATTTGCAAAAGAGCTATGTGAACTGACAAGGACCTGCAGCCAAATTCTAGGTCTTGTTTTGAAGAACTGTTAAGTCCTATATATTTAAACACACGTGGCAGCCCTTAAGTTAGTTCTTTCTCTTTAGTGCAGAGTCATTTATACTGAGACCACAGCAAGGCATTCAGCTTTCTGCAAGCAATTAAAAAAACACCAAACAAACAGCCAGGCATGATTGGACTTGTAATAATTCCACCTCAGCTCAAAACCTGTTGCCCTAGTTTGAAGGGGGAAAAGTCCTCCTTGGCTCAACACACTCCAACAGTTTGCTTTCTAGATGTGAGGATTTGCATACATGAGCTATTTTTGTGCAGGCACTACTGATGATAATGCCAGGAGCAAGAACATTGTTATCAAACAGTGCAACAAAACACACAGGAAAGGGGGCCTTTTGTTAATCTCCATCTGCCTGCTGTTGTTGGCTGATGAAAAGAAGCTGTTCTTCCTTGGCTCAGGAAAAATCACACAATGCTCCCACTATGGCTTTATCATCCAGCAGAGGGAAGTGTAAAGACCCTTCAAAATTACATTAATCCATTCTCCTAGGAAACTCAATTAGACCACAGTGCTCGCTGTGAAAAGGCCAGCTACTTGGATTAGAAGTTTGCCCATTGTGGACCTTCTTATGCTGGTTCTGCACTTGACCTCCTTCTCCTCATAATCCAGCAAGCAAAACGCACATTCACTTAATTTTGCACTATGCTGACTTGACAGAGTTCCGGATAAAGTTATTTATCCTGCAACTGCTCTGCTCTGAGGAGGGAATTTGATAGCAAGTCCTGACTATTTGCATCCCAGCTGTGTCCCCCACTATTCCTTCCATCTTTTCTAAAAAGGCAGACCATCTCTTAAGGAAAAACAAAACAGCTGCAGAAAATCTTACAGAGAAAAAAGTATAACAGCGCTACTGTTAGGCGCTCTATCACTGGAGGTTTTTAAGAAGAGACTGGACAGTCACTGGTCTGAGATGGTATAGGTTCTCCTACTTGAGCAGGGGGCTGGACTAGAAGACCTCCAAGGTCCCTTCCAGCTCGATTCTGATTCTGATTCTGATTCTTCCATTCCATTCCATTCCATTCCATTCCATTCCATTCCATTCTATTTTCTATTCTATTTTCTATTCTATTCTATTCTATCCTATCATATCTTTGGACAATACTTTCTACTGCCAGGGTAGTTGAATTCCCCACTCATACTTGCTGAATTCTGTCCATCTGAAAAGGAACTGTAAGATTTTTCCTGGGAGGTTGAAAACCTTCTTTTTAGTTTCCCCAATCCCTTTCTAAAGCAAAGCCAAGAAACCAAGTTGGTTAATAAGTTTGGGCCATGTTTGCAACTGGAGAAGTGATAAAAGACATAGCAGCATTTTCCCCTTTAATTCCCTCATTGCTGCAAAGGAGCTATTCCCACTGAGGCTTTGCAACGGAGGACATGCTAGAATGGCACTTCAACTGGTAGAGCATCAGAGGGAGCTGGACCTTTACTCTGGTAATAACATGGGCATATTGGTAGCCCTTGGAGGAATGATTTGCAAGCATCAAAATTACTGCTAGGCTTCCAGGTGGGAAGTGTTCTAGTACATTGCTTCTCAAATTTGGCAACTTTAAATTCTGTGGACTTCAACTCCCAGCATTCCCCAGCCAGCATGCAACAAAATTTTTGCTAAGAATGAAAAAGACCTTGGCTTAGAATTCTAGAAATAATATCTGTATTGATATGTATCCATACTAATCAAGAGAAATCTACTTATGAGAACTTGGTGTACTGCCAATCATATTTTATTTGATTAGAGTTCAGGATGAAAGCTCACTTCATGCCTGAACAAACATGATAAGGAGAGACATATATTCTGGTTACTGAAAGATCAAAGGCATCACTCCTGTGGAAATGCCTACAATCATCTTATTGCTTATTTCCAAAAGGAATCACCAAAATTTAAGTCATATGTACAGTTCCAACTCCAGCCTTCTGAGAGCTCAAATACCTTAAATATGGCACAAATAAAGATGTGCTTATTTTAGACAAAGGTGCATTTGAATATATAATCCCAGCCTTTTATAGGAAGCCCAGAGTAAGCATGCAGTCTCAGAATGAACATGCAACGGGGAAGCAGGATTCCTCATGCTGGCCCTCTGTTCTTTCATCCACTGAATGAACCAAGGCTACACCAGCAGCAGGGAATCTGGCTTCTGGCCTGTTGGGACCAGCAGAGCCTCTACCTCCAGCCCAATACTTTCCTTTGTCTCCCCATCAGGAGCAATTCTCTTTTACAAAGGCACCAATAGAAGGTTTTTTTAAAATTTATTTTTAAAAAGCCTCACTGGTGCACTGGAAGCATTCCTAAATGATGGGAACATAGGTGGCATGGGGAAAACCTAGCTTTTCCCTTTTTAAAGAATTGATTTCAACCAGCTATCTCTCACCTCCCCCCACTCCCCATGAGTAATCTTGGAAAAAAAGAGGGGAAAATTAAGCAAATGGTTTCCCAAGTTGTTTACCACTGCCTTCTTCTGGTTGCTTGCTCACGGTGAACCTGATAAACTGCTAGGGCTGCATTATTAGTGTTAACTTTGAAGAAATTGTTTATTTTATTAGATTTATTAGCTGACTATCTCCCTCCTGTGACTTATTCCTGTTGTGATCGCAGTTGTGCAAAGAGATTGCCCATTGATTCAGTTCCCTTACCTATTGCTAAGTAGTTTCCAACTCACCTGGACATGGTATTGAGATGTTTCGTGCATGATGACGTTTGAGTTGGAGTATTTCTTCCTTTGTTCTGTGGGAGAAAAAAAATGTAGGATAACAATTGTTCCAAGACTTGGCTAGCTTTTTTAGACTGCTTTCTTCCAAAAATGTATTCCTTTTATTTTCTTTCAGGATAGCTTATTTATTATTGATAGTTTTAATTGGTTAATAGAAGGTTTTACACACCATTCTGCTGGAGTAACAGCAACATTCTAGCATGCATGGGTATTATTTAATTAAGTAAATCCCAAAGTAGGTATTTTCTTGGCAAACACACAGTCCGACTTCTTCATTATTCAGAGAGAGAGAGGCCATCACTCAGTGTCAAAGACAGTCTTTCCTCCTGATATCGTTTTCCCATACTTAGTGCTCACTAGATATGGTTAGGATGTAACTCCCACATCCTCTCCTTCAACAGATAACTATCACACTTTGATAGCAGACATTCAGTATGGGAATATTGGTTGGGGAATTCTAAGAATTGAAGTTCAAAGATCAGAGAGTAATTAATGAATTTTAAAAAGTTCTATATGAGTTTTTGGAGATGAAATAAGAGGGCAGGGCAGGGCAGGGCAGGGCAGGGCAGGGCAGGGCAGGGCAGGGCAGG
>QLTV01002702.1:5924922-5955835 GCA_003457575.1 Thermophis baileyi
AGGCTCCCCTTCTCTCCCTCGGAGGCAGGAGCGCGTTTGAAAACGCTGGCAGAGGCAGAGCCCAGAGGAGCCGAGGCAGTCCCGCGGGGTGTGCGTGCCCTCGACTCTCACTTGCTCTCGCTCTCCCGGCCAAAAAAGTGCCCGCAGCAAAAAGAGCGCCTCCAGGAGCGGGCTGGAAAGCGCTGGGAGAGGCAGAGCCCAGAGGAGCCGAGCAGTCTCGTGGGGTATGCGTGCCCTCGACTCTCACTTGCTCTCGCTCTCCCGGCCAAAAAAGTGCCCGCAGCAAAAAGAGCGCCTCCCGGCATGCCCCCCCCTTCCCCCCCGGAAAGTAATGGGGGGGCTTATTTTCGGGGGGTGGCTTATTTCAACGCATGTCCCGAAAAGCCCTGTTGGGCTTATTATCGGGACATGTCTTATTTTCGGGGAAACACGGTATACATAAGATAGTACTGTGGGAATTAGATGTTCAGCAGAGTGATGGCACAAGGGAAAAAACTCTGTGTCTAGTAGGCATGCAATGCCCCGTAGCTGCTTCCTGAGGAAGGGGTTCAAACGGTTTATGGCCAGGATGCGAGGGACCTATAGCTATTTTAATATAGGTACTAGAAGGATCTGTGAAGTACAATGATTGGACTATAACAGAAGGAAAACAAGAGCAGGGGATATACTCATTCTTTCTTAGGATTTCTATTTTCCAACACAGATGAGAAAAAAAATAAGGAATAGCAAATGTTTCTCTTATTGTTCTGAAGAGCTTTCTACTTTCTTGCTTTCTCCAAAATACATCATAAATGGAAGCTCTGGGGAAAAAATAAACATTTTCCTGGGCATCCTTCTTGCCAGATGGCGTTAGACACCCTTGTCCTGACAAACTTGAAAAGAGATTCATAGATGTCTGCGTGAGAAATCTACTTGACAATGATTATACAAACTTGCAAATAAGATGTGGTTTAGTCGTCTGTGCTGAATAATAGACATCCAGATGACCAGACTGGAGAGATTTACAGCATTCTTTTCTTCTCCAGCTACATCTGGCTGACCTAGTCATCAGTAAGCTATAAATAATTTACAATAATTTAATAATAGTATGTATGAATTAATTTGATGGGTTATCGTAACAGGTTAGAAAACATCATTTTAATATGTATTTTTAAAGTTTAAAAACATCCTGTGCTCTGTACAACCGATACACAAAATTCAACTAAAAAAAAAAAAAGATGAAAAGCACAAGCAAGAATAAATGATTGCTAAGAGACCAAAGACAAACATACTATAAAAGAACCTCAGGGAAAGAATGTTACTGACATAAATAGGAAAGTTATGTACTTCATAACATGATAGCCAGAGTGTCAAGGGAGTAAAAAGCTGGGATATTAGCACAACAGAAGACAAACAAAAAGAATATTTATACTCAGCAATTCCTTCTGGAGGGAATGATGTTTAAAAGAAATATTCTGATTTTATAGAACAACCAGATGGTTTGATGAAAGAGTTTAAGTCAGGGTGGCTGGATTTAGCCAATTTAGTTGTCCGAAATTTTGACTTGAGCCAGCCAGGTGAAGATCCAAATAACTATATACTAGCTAACTATAAACTAGCAAAACCTGAGCTAACATTCTGAATATAAGTATAGGACTAAGAAAGGTAAAGTCTTTGCACTTCAAATGAAAACATTTTTAAAAAATCTTATATGTCGTAAGATCCCTCAGGTCATTTATAAAGAAGTCTTTGAATTCCAAACTGTTAATTTAAGTTTAATATTCATTCAAGGAATCTGATATTGAAATGTTTCTTTTTCAAAATAAAAATGAAGACTTAATTCACACAAAATGGCAAGCTGGAGAAATCCGAACTTCAGAATAAAACTAAAAGTATAAGGAGGTGAACTGAGATTCCTTTATCTTTAAAGAGCACAAAGGACCAATGAAATACAAATATGAGAGAGGAAGTTTTGGGGGTCAGGGGGTGGGAGAGAGGCTATAATTCATCCAAGACAGTTCTGAATCTAGTTTTTTGTTTCCATTGGTTATACCTGAATAATGTGGCATGCAACTAGAGACATGGGAAGGAAATGACAAATTCTCCCCTCTTTGTTACATATCAATGAAATAGTAGCACGTCACATTATAGTAGTCGTTACGACACAAGAGGCCTATGTTTCTAGATCCAAGATAAGTCCATAAAGAAAGGTTAGTTAGAAAAGGTCTTCAGAACAGGACAAAGATTTGTTGTCCGTGTCCTGTACTGAAAAGGGCTGTATAAATCCTACACTTGTGAAGAAGGGGATGGAGCAAGTTCTCCCCACAAAAGATAAGACAGGCCCTAAGGAAAACTTCCATTACAGTGATATTCTTTGTTTACTTCATTACCTGCAGGTCAATCTTCTTTTCCTGAGCTATTGCAGGACACCATTTTTGGTATAATCAATCTATTCTGTCACACTGTGTGCTACTCAGCATAGAGGATGAAGCCCCACCTTTTTATCTATTTGAAAATCAAGGCAGCTTACAACAGAAAAATGTAAACAAAGAACCATTCATACAATTCAAGGCCAAATAAGAACCAAGCATTCAAGTACATTCATTAGGAATAAAAAGCTTGGAAGCAGGGATGTGTTTTTAACAACTTGTACAATATATGGAAAATGGGGGCCAAATGCTCTCTAGGGCAGGGGTGGGCAACTATGCTGGCTCAGAAATTCTGGGAGTTGAAGTCCACAGGTCATAAAGGTGGCTGCTCTGGGAAGTGCATTCCACCTCCTGGGAGCTATACCTCCTTTCCCAAGTACCAGAGAGTTGAAACTGGCAGGTGGGGGTATCTTCAGAAGGGACTTCTCTGCTGATCAAGGGGGATTAACCAATCAACTTTAAGAGATTCCACAGATAGTCAGAACGTAAGCCATTCAGGGGCAAAGCAAATAAATCTTTATTGCTGTGGTCCAAGACCAGTTTTCATACTGGTCTAAAGACTGAACTAAGACTGCAATAGGACAAGACCAGCACAGAGTGCACTAGAAGCAGAACCACAAAAAGTGAAAATATAAAAGTATACAGAACAAGAAAAATACAGAACAATTAAAAATAGTTAAGAGCTTAAAATCCTGAGCCATGAAATAGCTAAAATTATTAGCCCTGAATCCAGGGAAGGGTGGTCACTAATAAATACAAAGAGAAGTCTAATTTAAAAATAGAGATTAACGTTTAGAGGTTAAAAATTGGAGTTAAAAATTTGGGGGGTAAGAAGAGCTGTTTCAAATCATCTGGTTGCATCATTCCAGACCTCAGCTTTTGATATGTCCCTTTGACAATTCAGAGATCAGTGTAGAATCCAACTAATGACATGGAGGTAACATAGGCTGGGTTATGGCCATAGCAGATGAAACCCCATTTTTACTCCAACAAAATAGAATTCTGGTCCAAGAAACTTGGACTACAGAGCATATTACATTTGATATTTACCTGGTAGGCCACCAGCAACTGGAGACAAACCTTACGTGCCTAGAAAAACACTGAAATATGCCCCAGCATCAATCTCGCAAGAAGGCTAGCTATTCAGTCTTATGAACCACATTCATTGAAAGAAAAAAAAGGGGGGGGGAATTGCCTTACAGAATCTCGGAAACGGGATGTGCACACTTTAGCACGCAATTTCTCAATAAATTCATTAGAGTGTGGATTCTTGCTGACTGCTTCCTGAAACTAATATCCTCAATATAGAAGGAATACACAGCTTTTCTGGCCCTATAAATTTCACAAATTTCTGCCACCTTCTTTGCCAACTGAGAAGTCCATCACAAACAAACCAGGGTAAGTTTACACATGCTTTAGTGCAAAATATCACAGAAAATAGCCTAGTTGTGACCCATCCAAGTCTCCCATGCCAGACAGGGTCAGACATTCAATGAATCAACATTCAGTCTGACTGAAGGATGCTTTCTTTAGCATTTAAAGAGCACTCTTTAATATAAAAAGAGCACTCAGTTCCCTGCTTTTCTGCTGGAGAGAAAAAGGGTTTTGTTCATTTAACTTCAAGCCACAATTTGGGTATCAGAAGCGTGGGGGGGGGGGAAGAAAGATGGAAGGAACATTTCTCTTCCAAAACTCAGAATTATGCTTCTTATTTACCCTAGTCTGAAAAAAAATCCAAAAAAAGAAGCAAAGCCAACAGGAACGGTTTGCTGCAATGATCCTTTGCCTCTAAAGCACTGCTAAACATTTAGCAATGAATTAGCGATTACATCTTTTGATTCACTTTGAAGTGTGCACAGTACTTAAAATCATTATTGTCTCTACAATTTTTTTGTCTCTAATGTTTATTTTATATGCATGCTCAAGACTTTTCTATCTAATGTAGGTTTTCCTCTAAATTAGAAGCATATCAATATTATCTACTCCGAACCTTTTTTTATTATAAATATTTATATTCCTTTATCTTTTTCTTTTGAAGATCCTATACTGCCTGTAGTTTTGAGTAGCCCTATATTGTACTATTTTGCTGCAGAAAGTTTTACATATGATTACTTAAAGTTAAAATAGCCTTCTTATATTCTCTTCTTTCTTCTTTTTAATCTGAAATTAATTTAAATTTAAGTCTGACAGAAATGGTGAGATAAAAACAATATCTACTTCAAATGATTAATATGTGGGCACTATGATATGAATAGTAAGAGCTCAGTTTACAATGGCTACTTAGAAGTAAGCCTGACTGAATTCATCATTACCTATTTAAAGATAAATGATGATAGGACTGGAGAGTAAAGGATACTTCAGTCTCAGTTATAGCACTTTAAACTTTCATTTGTATATATTATTAGGGTCAATTATGTTTTGAGGGCATTAATGTTTGCTAAGATTCCTTGTCTTTAAGAGAGTGCCAGTCTGCATTAGATTAGCAGAATTTTCCATATCTGCTTCCTCAACATTTCTATCATAGTATTAGAGAGATATCTGAATCCATCAGCTAAGGATGTGAAGACAGCTAAATGTGGATCTCATTCAATCCTGCTCAGAATTTGATCTCCTCCTCAAATATAAGAAGCTTTTTAGATACTAGCAAAACACCTTAAAAGGCAGCTTTTCTTTTCTTTTAATATTCCTGTGGTCTTTTTTTCCCAGACGTTCAAAGCAATAGGCTTTGATTTAACAGAATCTCAGAAAACCAATTTCTCTCCTGTTAGCCCATTAAGCAGGTGATTGGAATTTACAGTGTATAGTACAATAAAGGGTTTAACCAATAGTTTGGTAAACGTGGCCTTCAGCAAACATTCAACAAACATCTAGGACTAACGTTGAAATTAAAGTAAATATGTACCGTGGGTTTTTTTAGCTTTACTTAAATGATGGATCAATGGCGAACATGAGGTTTGGCACAGATGAAGAAAGATTAATGTCCTTTTACAAAGAAAAGAAAGAAATCCTTTTACAGGAATAAATAAATTGACTTTCTTCCACAATACTGGAACACAACAAAAACAAAATAAGGAAAGGAAGGAGAAATAGAATAAGGTGGAAAAATATGTCCATGGATCTTAATGTAATCAATTAAAACTTACTGTGTTTACTTAGGTGCAGTTTTGCTAAGATTAACTGGAATAAATTCCAGGCATCTAAAAATACAGTTATTGTTTATATACACCTCAATTTCCTATCGTTCTCCTTTAAAAAAAAAGAACTCCTGAGAAGAAAATCTGAAGTGCAAAGTTTGATCCCATTTAGGAGAGGAAAAAACAGTGAAGAACTTGAGATTTGAACACTTTTTGTAATATTTTAGTTGTTCTAATAAAAATATCAATTGTGGGTTCTGAACTTTTTTGTGTAGGCTGCAATCTTTGTGCGCATATGTGTTTATATTTATGCTTTAATCTGCCATTAGAATTTATTTATTTATTTATTTACTTAGTGTATGGCATATCCTACATGGACTAGCAATATACATTAACATTTCATCTACATTAGTAGAATGAAACCATCAGAATGAAACTCTTGTACAACACAGAGAAGAACACCATCCATTATTACTACCAAGACAGTAGATTTCCTGGCTGGACTTCACCACATCAGTAAATCTCAAAAGAACTTTGAGATCAGAAATAAAATCATTCAGATAATAGACAAAAACAAATTATCAGCCACTGGTGACCATTTCACCCATAAGAACATAAACATTCTTTTTTTTTTTTTTGGACATCTGTAGCTATAGCTTTAAAACAGGGGTCTCTAACCTTGGCAACTTTAAGACTTGTGGACTTCAATTCCCAGAATTCTGGGAGTTGAAGTCCACAGGTCTTAAAGTTGCCATGGTTGAAGATCCCTGCTTTAAAAAGTCTCCCTGGGAAAGAGAATTCAAAGCAAACCAGGAAAGGCAATAGGTTACCCTCATCCCAAAGTCTTTTGGCATCTAGTCCTTGCAAAATTCAACAGTCTCACATTATTCACAGTATGTTGGATTTGCATGACTTTCAAGGTGGTCACACAGCTGTTCAAATAATGCAGAATAAGACAGAAGGGGGCATTCCCAAGTCTTAGATCTGTAATGAAAGGTACCTCCTACTCAGAACTCGTACATCTACAATGGGCAAGGCAAGAGGAAAGCAAAACCATTCTGTCCTTTTCAAACATGTCAGAGCTTGAACAACATTACTTCATCTGTGTAAGATGCTATTGCAGGACACCATTCATGTTCTCAAAAATGCACCTGGCAAGCTTCTTAATCCCTTCTTAATTTTGTTTTAAAACAAAAACAAAAAAACACCACCACTCACAGATAACATTTGACCTATTAGCTTATTAATAATTGATCTTTTCCTTAGGTAAGGAGGATTAGGATATCTATTCTGCCTTCCATCCAGGAGTTCATATAGTTTTACCCACCAGAACCCAACCCCATGAGATAGGCTAGGTTAACACAGAGAGAGTGACTGTCCCTAAATCAACTTGTTCTGTGAGTTTCCATGGTGGATGGTGGATTTCATTTTGGTCTCCCAGATTTCAGTCAAATATCTTAATCACTACCACATTGGCTGTGCAGTTGGTATGACTTTGTGAGAGGAATTCATTCCCCCAGTGCACTTCTCCCATAATTTCTCTGCATGTCCCAAAGGTGCTTTTTCAAAAGGCAACTGGACTTTGTTTTTCCTTGAAGATGTTTCGCTTCTAATCCAAGAACTGAAGAAGCTTCTTGGATGAGAAGCATAATGTCTTCAAGAAAAAACAAAGTCCAGTTGCCTTTTGAAAAAGCACCTTTGGGACAACCAAGACCTGGATGACTGAGAATCTCCATAGACAATTTCTCTGCAAGAAAAAGAAAAGGAGAAATGTTCCCACCCTTCTTTGGAAAGAGAAAAGCATTCTACGAAAAGGATGTGTGCAGTATATCATTCACCAACCAAAAAAACAGTGGTGCCTTTAAGTTCCTTTTACTTTATCTACAATGGAATGGCCGACTTTTGGTTGCCAGGATGCTGTGTTACACTTCCCAGCAATCCCAGCCAACATGGTCAGTGATGAGGGATGCTGGGAGTTGTTTTTCAGCTACTGTACCTTTATGTTCAGTATTGTTGTATTGTTAAGGTATCCAGGAAATCAATCAATCTAAACCAGTGATGGCGAACCTTTTTTCTCTCGGGTGCCGAAAGCGCGCGCGCACGCGCTATTGCGCGCATGTGCCCACACCCATAATTCAATGCCCCCTGCGCACCGCCCCCCCATGCATGCACGCGTGACCCCCCATGCTGCCATGCCCTCCCGCGCATGCGCGCACAACCCTCCGCGCTCCCCCACACATGTGCATGCGACCCCACACAAGCCCCGTTTTGGGCCTAGCAGGCCTCCCTGAAGCCTCCAGAGGGGGAAAACGGCCTCCCCCGCCCCCCCAGAGGCCCTCCGAAGGCTGGAAGTGGCTCGTTTCCCGACTTCCAGTGGGCCCTGTTGGCCCGTTTTTCGCCCTCCCCAGGCTCCAGAGCAGAGGTGGGTTCCTCCCGTTTCGGACCGGTTCTCCCGAACTGGTAGCGACCCGCTGGTGACGTCACGATGACGACACCGATCCGGTTCAGTAGGTGCTGGTCCGTGGGTGCCGCCATCTTTTTGTTGAATTTTTTTTTGGAAATTTTTTATTTGTTTATTTTTTCTTCTGCGCATGCGCAGAAGCCGAGTTTCCGGCACTGCACATGCGTCGCCATCTTGTTTTTTGGTGTTTTTTAATTTTTTTAAATTTTTTTTGACTGCGCACGCACGCCCACGAGGCGCAGCCACACGGCGTGGGAGGAAGCGAACTGGCAGCAAGGTAAGTTAGAACCCACCCCTGTCCAGAGGCTTTCCTGGAGCCTCCGGAGGGCAAAAATGGCCTCCCCCGCCCCCCGGAGGCCGAAAACGCCCTCCCAAAGCCTCCGTGCGAGCCCTGTACTTACCTGGTATCCAAAATGGGCTGCGTGGAGACTCCTGGGAGGGGAGGGGCGGCTGGGCGGGGCCAGCCGAAAATCAGCTGGCCAATGCGCACTGGAACTGAGCTAGGGCAACAGCTCGCGTGGCCGCAGATATGGCTCCATGTGCCACTTGTGGCACGCGTGCCATAGGTTCGCCATCACGGATCTAAACTGTAGCCCAGCCATGCTGTAACTTTCTGATTTAATTTCTAATTTAAAATAATACTAATATCAGGACAGCTTTTTAGGTTTTATCTGTTTCCTTAAACTGGTGCCAGTGCCCTTTCCTCAAATTGGCTGGAACCCTAACATCATCATCTCTCCAAGCTAAGATAAAAAAAAAAAATTGAGACTTGCAAAAGTGCCACAAATGTTGGGAATCCAAATCCATACAACAATACAAAGAATTTTAAAGATTAATATTCCATTGAAACCAGAACTCTTCTTGTTGAGAGTAATAACAGACAATTAGAAAAGAGTTAGATTATTTTTATATATGATAACTGCTAAAAATGATATGCACAAAAATGGACAGTCTCGGAAAAACCCACAATGGAAGAATGGCTGGCTAGGGTGGCAGAATTAGCAGAGATGGTAAAAATGACTTTTTTGGTTAGAGAAAGGACAATAACTACTTTTATTAATGATTGGAAACCCATTCAGACTTTTTGCTGAAAAAAGAAAAAAATGAACTTGTGATTTATGGGGTTGATAATTAGAAAAAGTAAACTATGGAAAGAAGGAAATTATATTGTGTATGAGAGAGAGAGGGTAGAATATAAATGTACTTATGATTGCTATTAAAACCGAAAGCCACATACTAGTATTTATATTTTTTCTTTTTTCTTTCCTGTCTTGTTTTGCATTTTTTTCACTTATTACTTTTCTTTAGTTTTCTTCTTTTTCAGTATTTGTGTTTTTATTCTTTAAAAAATCTTTAATAAAAATTATACACAGGTACAGTGTCTAATTATATACAGTGTATAATTATATATAATTATATACATCAACTTACAACCATGTTTAGTGACCATTTGAAGTTACAATGGCACTGAAAAAGTGACTTATGACACTTTTCACACTCATTTTTCACACTTAAGACATTGCAGCATCACCATAGTCATGTGATCAAAATTCGGACACTTGGCAACTAGGAGTTGAAGTCCACAAGTCATAAAGGGACCATAGTTCCCCACCCCTGGTCTAAATGAATCAAGGTCTTTCTCACGTACGGTATAAACCTTTGGAGAAAGACTACAAACTTGTAAGATGCACAACTGCCCAGATGTACCCGAGACACTGCTTGCTAACAAAAATTTTCTTCTCACATGTTTGGTGATAGCAAATCAATATCAGTCTGGCTACAAATCGTTGTCGCTTTTCTGTTATGGATCCTGTTACGGAACACCCTGGATCAAGTGTTCTTAATTATGCCATCGTACTGTTTTATTAGCACAAGTTCAGGGAGAAGGAGGGGAAATTAGGACACCAGAGAAAGCTATATTTAATTACTCTTACAATGCAGGTACCCAAGCTAATTGTGATTACACACCTTTTCCTTAAAGCTTTGTTAATGTTACATAAGTGAGGCAAGTGGAATGATGCAAAAACAAAGAAGAGCAAATATCTATTATTCATTAAACTTTAAGGATGAAGCATTGAGGAAATATTATTATACAAATATCTCATACACTCCTAGTTTCAGACTAGGCTTACTTCTAATCACGCCCTTGCTCTATGAAAAAGTCAAAATTTATTCTTGAATTATATTTAGGCCCACAATATTTGGGCTATAACAATTCAGACATCCACCATCAAAACTCATAGAATGGATTCAGATTATCTATGATACAGAGATAATATTTGGAAAACAAGGAATAGCCCGAGAAAATTCAGCACAAAATTTTGCATACGGTATATAACCTGAGAAGCAAATTTATTTCAGCAGTAACTCCTTTCTTCAATGCTTGATCATAGATGTAAAACTATGCCAAAATGTGTTTGATCTGGAGTAGCACGTTCTATCAAGTTAATCATAGTAGTTTGGAAGCCCTGCTTAATGACATAGCGTTGAGTGTGAATCTAGGCAACATGACTTATTCAATGAAGAAGCAAATCTTACATCAGGATAAGTTTCAGGTAAGAGAAATACAACTTGTAGAAAGAATACAATCCTTACACACTTGAAGCCATCTGAAGCATCTCACTTGGCATGCCACTATTAAGATCATAGTGATGATGACATGGTGATCACCTGCACTGTGATTTTGGTGAGAATTGCCTTACATTCTGTAAATGTCTATGGAGATTCTCAGTCATCCAGGACATGGTTGTCCCAAAGGTAGTTTTTCAAGAGGCGACTGGACTTTTTGGTTTTTCTTTGAAGACATTTTGCTTCTCATCCAAGAAGCTTCTTCAGCTCTGAGTGGATGGTGGGGAATGGAAGGAAATAAAAAAAGACCCTACAGGAGCTCCTCCGTAACAGACAACGAAGAAAACAATAAATGAAGCAACATTGTCATTCCGTATGTTGCAGACATATCGGAAAAGCTTAGGAGGATCTTCAGCCAACATAACATATGTGCACACTTCAAACCCAAGAATACACTAAGGCAGAAGCTTGGCCACCCCAAAGATACAACACTCAGACAAAAACTGAGCAATGTGGTATATGCAATAAGGCCGCTTGGAGGTTTATGTCTGTCATCAGGGTCATCTGAGTGGAACCTTCTTGGAACTGTTGAAAGGACTGTGTTGTAGATTGGAGGGATAGGACATCATCTATCTCCAATCTACAACACAGTCCTTTCAACAGTTCCAAGAAGGCTCCACACCCATTTGCACCACTCAGGTGGCCCTGATGACACAGATAAACCTCCAGGTGACCTTAATGACTCGCTAAAAGAATGCAAATGACTAGCTGTCTGCAAGGAGTATAAATCCTTCCATTTCCCACCATCCAGTCAGAGCTGAAGAAGCTTCTTGGATGAGAAACGAAAACGTCTTTGAAGAAAAACCAGAAAGTCCAGTTGCCTCTTGAAAAAGCACCTTTGGGACTTACATTCTGTAATGACTACACAAATAGCAATCCACTGCTTTCTTGATACTGGGTTGGCAGGTCTTTAGAGGAATCTTTCAGCTAAATTCCTTTCCATCATGTTTAATGTTTACCTTGAAATTAGTGTAAAGTGCTTGCATTCCTTTGTTTATTAGCTAATGTGATAAGGCCAGCAAAGAAAGCAAACATTGATGCAGCCAACGCTTCCTCCTTCTTGGGAGAAGGCTCCATGTGGTGAAAACACCAGAGCAATGATTGCCTGTCAAAACATGCAACTTCTGCAAGCATTTGTACAGCGTTTTCAAGATTCAAAATGTTTTATAAGCATTATCCTTGTTAACTAGACTGTTGGGTAAATCAGCATTATTTCTCATATTGCAGACAGGAAAACTGAAAAAGAGCACATGGTGGCAGAGATATGATTTCGCTTGGGAACTTCCCCTCCTAGTCTGAGTCTTCCTGAAATTCCAAATGTTTGCAAGTTTCCTTGTTTTCCCCCAATAACACGGAAACATCAGTTTTGCTTTTCCTGCAGTGCAAATTGTAAAGCTAGTATGGAAACACAACAGATGTCCAACTGTGAAGTTCTTGGTGCTAAGCTTGGATGTGTACTTCAGACATTTCATTACTCAACTAGGTAACATTGTCTCATTTGCTAATGAAACATTTGCAAGTAAACAACCAAATTCAGAGAGCAGCAAGAGTTTGACAGTTCAACAGATATTGAGCTACAGCTTCTCTTCTACTGGAACATGTCCATCTGTAACAATCATTATCCTATGAGGTCTCTACCGTACAAGAGTAGCATAGGTTAGCACCATGATTGTAGGCAAGTATGGAACAGTAGAGTGTTACTAAAAACTGTGATTTGGGTACTTTTTTGTGAGCAAATGGTGTGACAGATTTATGACTTGGGCAGATCTCTGGACAGCTACATCTATCACTAATTACAAGGACATAGCTACCTTGAAAATCAACTTTTAGAATTTAGGACTGCAGTTGGCCAAATAAAACTCACCAAGAACAGCATGCTACTATACTGTAACTATAAGATTATGCAAGGTGCCACATTCTTAGGTATGGCTTCATTTCTATAAAACAGGAGACTTAACTCTTCATACCGTATACAAAGGCACCGAAACCTCTGAAATGGAGCTCTTGCTGCTCTCTGAGCTTGGTTGTTTGTTTGCGAATGTTTCATTACCCAACTAGGAGCACAATGGATCATGAGGTTAGAACGCTTGGCTGACTATTGACAGGCTCGCATTCAAGACCCAGTTGCTGCCATGGGAGGGGTGAGCTCCTGTCACACGCTCTAGCTCCTGCCAATCCAGCAGTTTGAAAGCAAGTGACCGGAAGTAGATAAATGGGTACCACTTCAGTGGGCAACTAAATGGGGATGTGAAAGGAGCCCCCAACTGGGCATTCTCCCGGGCAATGATATTGTCACTGTTCAATCCTTCCAGCCTGGAAGGGCTTCGGAGCTCCCAATATGACTATAGTAGTACTAATAGTGGTATCCAACTAGGTGAAGTTTCCTAGTTGAGTAATGAAGTATCTGCAAGCATCCAACCAAGTTTAGAACCAAGAACTTCACAGTTGGACATCTGTTGTGATTCCATATTAGATTTACAATTTGCACTGCAGGAAAAGCAAAAATGGGGTATCAGTGTTATTGGGGAAAAACAAGGAAATTTGCAATATTTAGAATATAATAATTCAAATACTTGCAACCTGAAGAGGCCATGACATAATAGTAATTGTATTAGTTCACAATTACAGATGTCAGAGGAGTATAAAAGCAAAAATGTGGATTTGTCCAAGGGAATGAATGTCTAATCACCGAGAATGAGAACAATTTGAAGGGAGGATTGTGTTTCTAAAATTCACATCCAGTCCTATTTGCTATGGGCTATTTCACTAAGTGATATATTAGCAATGATAAACAAGCAATAACATTACTTTTATGCTTTCAGATAATTAGTTTACCTCTTTGCATTCATTTTCAACCAAATACAAAATTAGGAAAAATAAATCTGGGATTTAAATTATTCTCTTGCGAAAATGATATGGAAGAAATAACAACATTAAAAAAGATTAGGGAGCCAAATTCTGTATCAGAAGAGAGCTGAGACTCATTTGATGCTGTTATCCACAATAGGGAAAAAGTTTGAAAGGAGAAATGGTAATACCGCACTGAAATAAACAGTGGAGTTTGTTTATTTGATTATTTATATCCAGCCTTTATTATTTTTATAAATAACCCAAGGTGATGATCATAATCAACACACCTTCCTCCTCCTATTTTCCTCACAACAGCAACCCTGTAAGGAAGGTTGAGCTGAGTGGGTGACTGGCCCAAGGTCAGCCAGCTGGCTTTTGTAGCTAAGGTGGTACTTTAACTCACAGTCTCTTACTTTTTAGCCTGGTACCTTAACCACTAGACTAAACTGGCTCAGTTCAGATTTGTTCAAGAAAAGGGAGAAGGAGATTTAATTTTACTCTACTAAGTGTTCTCAGAAAACATGTAGGAGCGTGTGTGCATGCACACACGCACACACACACACACACACACACACACACACACACAAGAAGAGAATCCTGTAATACCTTAAAGACTACCAGTGAACAAACCCAGCTTTTTGTGGTCTAGGATCTCGTTTTTCTTCCCTATGCTGTCTGTGACAGCATTTTCATTGCAACCACAAGAGTTCATCTGCTTCTGTTCATCTGCTCCTTTTCATTTATCTTAAAAGATAAATATGACGCCAAGTGCTAACAATTAACAGAGATTACTAAACAAGCATCTTCACAAGCATCTTCAACAAGCTATTAGAAATGAGATATTTCCGAGTTCACCTAACTCAAAGAGTTGTTTGCTGTTGCTTCAGAAAAAGGAACAATTTCACTAATCTATTCTCGGTAGCCATAGCCACCCATGCCTCCAATATTTTGTAGCTATCTGTGGTCACGTGGTTTCATTTATGGAAATAAAGCCTATGGAGATGTTAAACAAATCTTGATTTTAAATGCTAAGGTTATAAAAATGTCTGACTGGCTGGTAGACAAATTCCTCTGTATGTGCTTGAGAGATGGACTAGAGCAGGGGTCTCCAACCTTGGCAACTTTAAGACTTGTGGACTTCAACTCCCAGAATTCTGGGAGTTGAAGTCCACAAGTCTTAAAGTTGCCAAGGTTGGAGACCCCTGGGCTAGAGAACATTCCATGACTTGGGGGCCTCCACAGATTCTCAGGAAGCTACTCAGAATTCTCAGGAAGTTACTAAAATCAACAGTCAGGTTTTCTGGGCCTTCTAGGATTTACATTGAACACTACTGGAGAAGACACACTTTCCTCTGTATTGCTGATGCAAATAAGTTCATTATTTCAAAGCACAGAAAAGTATGAGCATTCAGAAAAGGTCTGTTGTGATCCTGACTAGATATATGGACAATAACTCCCTGCTTCATACTAGCCTATCAATGTACTGTTTCTGTATTTAACTTGTTCTTGAATTACATATAGTTTCTTTTATCAAGTGACTTGCCTTGAATATCCCATCATCAGTTGGCAACTATAGGAACATTACATGAACATTCTTTGAGGACTGGCATCCAACTCACACTGGATATTTTCGGTTTTTATGAGCAGCAAGACAACTGGTAGCACCTCACCATTATTCTTTATGCCACATTTCTGTAACCTTAAGCCTTTCAGATGCATTGCATGTTACATTGCCAGTCAATATGTTTGCTATCAGTATGAGAGTTGAAAGCCAATGTAACCACAGGGCAGAGTTGTGAAGAAGACTCTAGTTTGCTAAAAGGTATCGCCATTCCACCTTTCTGTCCGTAAACAAAGGAAAAAGTATGCCTAATACTTTTTTAAAAACTTATGTTGTAATATGTTAACGAATAGCTAACAGGGAACGGATCCATTTTCAGACTTCGATCCAGACAGTGAATTCTTTGAATTAAAGCATCTCAAAGAGAATGATCTCACAACTTCTTTCTATTAATTTTTCTTTATCTTGGAGGGCTGTTTGGTATTTTAAGGCAGATTTCCCAACTCTAATTTTGTGTGATAGCAGTTATAGCATCCTACTTTAAGACTTCTGCAATAGTTCGGCCAAACTGAGCATGTTTCAGTTTTTTCTTTGCGTGATTTCTGCTGGAAAAGTCAAAAGAGGAAACAAGGGAGAAGGACTAGCAAACAGCTTTCTCTTTGGCATCGCTAGACATGAGGACAGTTGTGTAAAGTTAATTGATTATGTGCTACTAAGTCATTTTGACTCTCAGCAACCAGATAGATAGATTTCCTCCGTGATAATTAATCCCTAATCTGGTCTTCCAGGTATTCGAACATTGCCACTGTAATTGAGCCCATCCACCTTGCTGCTGGTTGGTCTTCTCTTTTTTTCTACCTTTCCCAGCCATTATAGATGTCTCAAGAGAGTTGGTTTTCACATAATGAGTCCAAAGTGGTATAATTTGAACCTGGTTCAAGTGAGAACTTTGGATTGAATTGTTTGATGATCCATTTGTATGAGCAACAGAGTCTAATGCCATAGCAAACGCATCATCTGATAAGGCTCCGAGAGCCACTTTGACCATGAGGACAGATCATATCTCCAAATGGAACCTCCAGAATGGAATGGATTGTTTACATATAAAAATAAATCCAGCGATCTGGACTTATTCCCCTTCTAGAAGAATTCAAAAGGCAAAACAATCAGGCGGTACAATACTACTACTTTAGCCTTGCTAAAAATTTACTGTAGGGAAGGGGGGAGTGTTGCAAATATGACAGAAAAAGCAGCAATGGGCTTCTCATACAAACCTCTAATTATTCTGAAATACTTCCCCCCCAGACTTGCCAAGAATATAATGGATTTCCCTTCAATGCCCTTTCATTTTGGCTCAAAACAGAAGCCAGTAAGCAGAGAAGTCACTTTATTTATTCATGGTCTACATTAACATTTATTCAGCTGGCAGCTGTGTACTGAATGAAGCAGAAACCTGAGATCTACCTGCTGGATCTGTAAGCCTACGGATCTTTCAGCAAGTATGTGCCGAATCTTTTAGAATATGGGGCTTAACACATGAGAAGCTTGGGTGTTCGTTGCCAAAGGCAAAGAGCATTCAGTACCCTAATGACCTCAAGGGAAGACAAGGAACATTTGTGGCCGGCAAAGGACAATTCATTCATTCGTGCAAGTAGGAAGAAGGGTCATTCATCAGCTCCTGTTACTACTATGGGAGCAACTACTGAAGAGGTGTGTTATTATATTTCTGCATCCTGAAGTGAACTTCAATAAATATCCATGAAGCTTCTAAGACCACTCTTAATTAGCAAGTTCAATGCAGTAGAGATGAATTTTGCATCAGGGGGATTCCTGGTTCAGAACTGAGTCTCTCAGGGCTCATCTACAGAGCAACAGCTATGTGTTTTGCTCCCACCCTTGAGGCGGGAGGACAGTATGCCTACAGAAAAACTTCTCCCTCCACAGCCTATCTTTTATTGCACCTTAGCAATGAGCTGGCAGTGCCTACATATAGCTCAGTGCAAGGTAATTTTAGGACAATTGGTATGTTTCCCATCAAACATGTGTTGTATCACCAGCAGAGGAGACAACACCACATTAGAAACTAGAGGATGCGAAAAGAGGGCAGATTAAGGTTGTGCATTACACATGCTAGAAGGGTAATAAAAGCTACCAACACATGCAGAGTCCACCAAACTCTTGCAACCCGTGCATTTGGGGAGAGGGAGGGAAATGAGTTGAAAGTGCCAAATTCCAGGCACTAAAAGACAGACCAACTAACCTGGTGGCTCAGTGGCTAAGACACTGAGCTTGTCAATCAGAAAGGTCGGCAGTTCAGTGGTTCGAATCCCTAGTATAGGTCTCCTGCGTGAGCAGGGGGTTGGACTAGATGACTTCCAAGGTCCCTTCCAACTCTGTTACTGTTACAGGGATACAAATTGTCTATGGAGATTCTCAGTCATCCAGGTCATGGTTATCCCAAAGGTGCTTTTTCAAGAGGCAACTGGACTTTCTGGTTAACCAGAAAGTCCAGTTGCCTCTTGAAAAAGCACCTTTGGGACAGAGATACAAATTGCTGTGATGAAAAAGGCTGGAAACATTGGCCTAGTTGTCCTGGCAAAGCACATGCTCCTGCAGAAGCAAAAGTAAGGAGTCTACTTATAAAGCCTGGTCAGGCCAACTATCTGGAAGAAGTTCAGTCTAACAGATTATACCAGACGTCTGGCCATACTAACTCTCGACACAAGATCTGCTTAGAAAACCAACAATGCCAACTGAAGAATTCATGGCACACTTTGTCTAAGAACCGTCTAGAACCGTGATGGTGAACCTATGGGATGTGTGCCGGAAGTGGCACGCAGAGCCATCTCTCTGGGCACGCGAGCAGTTGCCCATTGCTCTTCCGGGTTCCGGCGCGCAGGAGTGCCGGAAACCGAAAGAGCAGCTGCCCGGCGTGGATGCGCGCGCAGGGAAGATGATCTTTCCGTTTCCAGTGCGCGTGCCAGCTAGTCTTCGTGCACGCATGCGCACCAGAAACTGGAAGACCAGGTGGCCGGCGTGCATGCGCGCGCCGGAAACCGGAAGATGCGGCTGCTCTTCCAGTTTCCGGCGCATGCATGCGCACCGGCCAGCTGGTCTTCACGTGTGCATGTGCCCCAGAAACCAGAAGACCAGGTGGCCGGTGCGCATGTGCGTGCTGGAAACTGGAAGATTAGCCAACCGGTGCGCATGGTCTTCCGGTTTCTGGTGTGCATGCACGCATGAAGACCAGCTGGCCGGCGCGCTAGAACCCGGAAGAGCAACAGGCGACGGCTCGCGTGCCCGGAGAGATGGCTCTGCGTGCCGCTGCTCTTCCGGTTTCCGGCACGCACGCACACGCGCTCCCATTTCGGCACTCAGTGCCGAAAAGGTTCGCCAACACTGGTCTAGAAGGCTAACACTTGCAAGGTTGTATTTTTTTACATATTTAAAAGGAGATTCTTGATTAATCTAATCTTCTGGCAACTGTTTCTTATAATTCTTGTCCTTGTATATGACAGACTAAATTAATCTTCTGCTACATGGTGCTGTTTTCCAGGTATCCAATAGGTAACCAACAGAATTCCTAGCAAGCATAGACGCTGCACCAAATAAATCACAGTTACTTTAACTGCTTGCACTAGCAGGAGGAGCCAAGTGGGAGTGACTGAGTGCACTTCATTCTGGAGAGCAATACAAACTGTTCATTAACCTAGTGTACACATGGCAATATTAATATATGTTTAATATAAGAATTACATTATATTATATTATTCCTTAAATTCCCCTGAGTTTCAGAAGTAATCATTGATGATGACTGTTTTTAGAGATGATTGCTCTTACTAGCCTGACACGTGTGGTCCTGTGGATTAGGGGTTAATTGGCTGAATGACCCCATATTGAAAATGGAAAGGCAATTTTCTTCAAACAGTCCAGTGTATGTTATGTTCTCAATGAATAATTTTCTTTAAATTGCCAACAAATAATCATTTTTCATCATTTTGTAAGTTAACTCTTGCTTTGTTAAATACAACTTTGGATCTAAACTTCCATGCTTGAACAAGCTTTATTAAGCATGAAATGTGGACTTACCATATAAATCTTTTGCACTCATTTTGCCAGCACCGTCTCCTCTACCCATGCTGCCACTGGAAAAGGAGAAAGCAGTAAGATGAAACAAGAGCACTTTAATTTGTCTTTGAGAAAATTCACCATTTGTTTCCACAGTGCTGATGACAGGAATTTTAACATCCTGTGTGGGAAAACAGGACATAGAATCCTAAGCAAGGTTTGGCTGCAAGGTCCTCCGTTTTTTCCATATCATGAGATTAAAAACAGCATTTTCAATTTTTCTTTCCCGATTCTCAAACAGATAATGCAAGAGAAGAATGTAGAAATTTCTCTTAGAGATTGGACAATAAGCTTATCAATTCTCCTCACTTGACGCTGACTTCTTATGCCTCTTGTAATTTGCAGGTTTCAAATAGGGCAAAGACTTTGCAACAGCTCTGGCTCTTTGTCACTTACTATGTGCTCATAGTTACCAATCTTTTTTATAATCTTATTATAATGTATTTTCTATTTTTGCTTGCTTTTATTGTACACTGCCTGGACTCAGAGTTTGGAATCAGGCGGTGCCTAAATTGAATACATTAAATTAAATCCCCTGCTGATGTCATAGTAAAAGAATAAAAGAGAACAAATTGCCATTGTTCTTCAGGAGCTGTAATCCCTAAAATGACATGAATAAGCAGCAGGCTGGTTTCAGGCTATAGGACTTGCTGTGTCTTTCACTAGAACCTCAAAGTCTCCATCCTGAACCTGAAGCAAAAGAGGTCAAGACATGTCTTCTGCAATTTAAGAACTCAGGACATGAAATAATACATTTAAGTTACAGGAAAGCAGATTGAACATTATGAAAAAAAAAAAATCCCATAGTAGTTGACACTGGAACCAATTACCCAGAGAAGCGCTGTACTCCCCTTTAGTAGATGAGTTGAAACAGAGGCTAGGCTGTCCTTTGCTGTGGATGTCTTAATCCAGATTCCTCCATTGAATGGGGGGGGGGGAGGAGGGGGTTGACTATGATTCATTTATTTGCTGCCCATCTCGCAGTCAAGGCTACTAAATGGCTCCTTCCAAATTTATGATTCTACATACAAGCACTATGGAGGGGTTTGTGTGTCCGAAGTGAATGGAGATTGCAGTCCTTCCACACAGAATCCAATGCTCTCCACTCTCACGCAAATGCTTCATCTCAGGAGAATGAAACATGTGCCATAAAATCATGATGCAAGTATCATGACTTGCATAAGTATTTGTGTCAGTTGTCAGAAGTAGGATTTGTGTCATAAATAATACTCATTTTGACAGACATTTTGTTTTCTACAAGTCCTGTATTTAATTGTAAAGTTTTAGAGCAGGGGGTCCCAACCCCCGAGCCACAGACCGGGACCAGTCCACGGCCCATTGGGAACCGGGCCATGCAAGCGGCAGGTGAGCACGCAAACCTTTATTGGTGCATGTGTGGGATTAGATTGTACATGCGCAACCATCCCTTCCCCCCCGCTGCCATTCGCCGTCACTGCTGCCGGTCCGTGGACCCAAAAAGGTCGGGGACCGCTGTTTTAGAGGACAGAAAAATAATTGAGTTGTTCCTATCATTACACAATGGGAATCAGAAATGTAAACTGTACATGATCCGGAGACCCACCAGGGAATTTCATGCCCACCCAATCTAGCCAGAAATAAGAAAGTAGAATTACTATTTACCCAGGAGACAGTTCTACTTTTCAGCATCTGCAAACTTGCTCTCTACATATCCTCAGCATACTTCCTATGACAATCCAGACTGTAGAACTGTGAACCTATCCAGTTGCTTTCTCCTTCACCCACACTTTGTTCATTTAAACATTAGATTCCTTACTTCGCAGATCCAGAGTGGCTGCCTGTGGATCCTTTCCGGCTCATACTGCTTCCAGGATATTCACCTGCAAGAGAACAACATGGATTACTTGAGAGGCTACCATGCTTACATTGTAATCATTCATTTGCTTATCTATATAGCTTTTATCTCACAAATTACAACAGTGTACAGGTACTCCTCGACTTACAACAGTTCCTTTAGTGACCGTTCAAAGTTACAATGACACTGAAAAGTAACATGACCATTTTTCACACTTACAACCTCTGTAGCAATCCCATGATCATGTGATCAAAATTCAGATGCTTGGCCACTAACTTCACACTTATGACCGCTTCTGTGTCCCAAGGTCATGTGATCGCCGTTTGCAATCTTTTGATAAGCAAAATCAATGGGGAAGCCAGATTCACTTAACAACCGGGTTACTAACTTATCAACTGCAGTGATTCGCTTAACAACCGTGGCAAAAAAGTGGTCATAAAATGATCTTTCAAATGTTAAGTGTCTCACTTAACAATGGGCATTTTGGGCTTAATTGTGGTCGTAAGTCGAGGACTACCTGTAGTTGCAGTGGGTTGGCAATGGGATCAGGCTGGTGCACAGGCTGGACTATGGTCAACATAAAATCTTATCCCTTAGGGTACCATTGTAGCCCTGCTGATGCAAAAGGGAACAGATTGTTCTTTCAAAGAAGGTGCCCACCGGGGGACTTAAAAGTGGAATGGAAGATGAATTTCTAGGTTCACTGAGAGCAGTTCACTGATTTAACAGGCCATCATTTATTCCTGTATTCAGAAAAGATTGAGGGGTTAGGGTTAACAATGGGCCAAGCAGAAATTGTGGATATTCCTGCAGACTTCCTCCACGCTCCAAGATGTTCCTCCACAACAGCCTTCGGATCCTCTTGGGGCTGCCGTACATCCTTGATTAACCCTCCTTGCTGAGTGGAGAAGACCGATTGATTTCTGCTTTTAAGGGTCTTCAAAATGTGTCTCTTTGGGCAGTTTTTTAAAAAATGGCTGATCATTTTAGTTCATTTTTAGTATCCTTGGTTTTAACTAAATACAGTTTTATCCTGAGCTGCCAAGAGATTGAATAGCCAGTAATGTATCAAATTTGATCCAACCAACTAACCAATAAATATACATTTAATAGCAATAGCAATAGCAATAGCACTTAGACTTATATACCGCTTCATAGTGCTTTTACAGCCCTCTCTAAGCGGTTTACAGAGTTAGCATATTGCCCCCAACAATCTGGGTCCTCATTTTACCCACCTCAGAAGGATGGAAGGCTGAGTCAACCTTGAGCCTGGTGGGATTTGAACCGCCGAACTGCAGCTAGCAGTCAGCTGAAGTAGCCTGCAGTGCTGCACTCTAACCACTGCGCCACCTCGGCTCATTTAAATTAAATACATAACTGAATAACCAATCTGGAAGACATTCGGTTGCAGATGAAATGCCAGCTAAAATTAATTTGCTTATTGTACCACAAAAAACCCTCCTAACTTTCATAGTGTAAAGAAAAAATCAAAATTATATTCTAATCTATAATTTATGCCAAAGCCAGATGTTAAACTGCCTTCACCTGCAAAGTACAACTTATGCTATTTTTAGAAGCTTATTAATGAATTCAGATTTGTGAAAAACTATTTTACTTTATGTTGGATTCAGTTGATTATTCCTTTTTAAAAAAAACAAAAAAAAAACAATTTTTAAGCCATAAATATCAAATATGTTTTGAGATGCTGGATATCTTCTAAAGTTCACAACACAAATGAATACAGTAACATCTATATGTAATACGGTACAGTATAAAGGGAAGCATATTGGCATTTCCAAAGAACAAAGCCTCCATTCTTTCTATTTTTAGAATTTCTTTCTGATGGAATAGAAACTATCACTTGCAAATTCTTCAGGATGACTATTTATAAAAAATGTAAAAATGATCTCATCATCATTACAGTGAAACCTATTTAATTTAAACATAAATTCATGATTTACAGTGAGATGGGAGAGTGTTGGATTATTTAAAAATCCTCTTTGCTTTTGTTTGTCTGAAACATTCTCTTTCTCCTAAGGCTTCATGTTTTATCTTTATCTTTCTTTAACTATGAATCTATTTTTATGAACTATCTCATAGTTCTTCTAAGTCTCCATGTTCAGACTGTTTGCAGCTCTACAGCTTTTCTGTCCCTCCTTTCCTTCCTTTTTAATTCTCTCTATTCTCAATGAAGAAGAATATTTGCAGCTCAGGGTTGAAATGAAGGGTCCTTGGTGCTCTCTGAACTTGATCGTTTTCTTGTAGACGTTTCATTACCCAAACTAGGTAACATCATCAGTGCTATTAGTTTGGGTAATGAAACAACCAAGCTCAGAGAGCACCAAGGACTCCTCTCTATTCTTCCCATCAATTTTTATTTTTAAAAATCCTCTTATTTTCTTTCTGATACTTATCTCATTCTGTCATTTCCTGGAGTGAATTAGGTCCTCTTCGTTGTTTGAATGGGTCTGAGATAGTGTGTTTACTGTTCACTGCATATGATACTTCCTTTTATCGGAATGCAGTTAAATAACGTATCTCAAACACTTTTATTAACGGTTGGGGAAGAAGCACATAATAAATAATTCCCAGAAGAGGTTAATCTTGTCCATCAACCATGTCAAAAACCTGCCTGACCAGAATAACTACTATTCATAGAACAGGAGACTCTTCAATTTTTTTAAGCAGCTTTTGAACATTTTTGTTTTTAATTGGAATAGGACTCTCTCGGCACTGGTTCATGACATTTTCTGTACAGGCTCTTTGATGGACTATTTGCAAATGGCTATTGATCATTATTCAGCCCTCATATCTCTGCCTCAAAAGAAATACACAGGGGATATTTCAAAACTTCACTGTAGTGAAACTCTTTAAATTGTCTGGCTGAAATTTTGCAGGGTAACATATCACTGTTTTTTCCCCCTTTCCCATTCTGCCAAAATTTGAAGCAGGCATCATACTGTTCCACTAGAGTTTATAATCATTTACCAAAACTCAATTCTCAAAATAATACATATGGAATACTGTTAGAATTTTAAAATGCAAACCAAATCTGACATATAAATCAAATCTTGTCTAGTTCTCATAATCCAATTTATTCATATTTTACAGTTTTCTCCTTGGTGTATCTATACACCCAAAGTAACATCATAGTAATAAATGACAATAAACAAATTGAATCAGTTCAGGGTTTTATTTGTTTTTCTTGGTTTACTCAAAGAGGAGGCACTGAGCCTGAAATTAAATTAGATTATCATTTGGTTGCACTGCAATGACTAGCATAGAGACGATCTGAAAAAACAAGATCACTCTTAATACCAAATATGGAATAGTTAAAGCTATTTTTCCCATTAATTACATATATTTGTGAAAATTGGACAATAAAAAAGCGGATAAAAGAAAACTAAACTCCTTCAAATTATGACCTTGGAAATAGGTACTATGCGTAGCTTGGAGAACAAAAATAAACAACCCACCATATTTTAGTCTGCATCAATCCAGAAATATGACTAGAATATAAGGCTGCCTTATTTTGGTCGTATCAGGTAATCAAATTCTTCAAAAAAAAAAAAAAAAGCCAATCATGCTTGGAATGGTTGGAGATGCTAAAAAACAAGGCTAGCAAAGAATATTTTGAATTGATGCCATCAAGCAAGATACAGGTTTAAACTTGGAAACATTAAAAGAAGTTGTAAAACACGAGAAAGAAGGCAGGCAGGCAATACATAAAAGTCTCTTAAAGTTGGATGTGAGTGAACAGTTGGAAGACCAGCAAAAACACTGAATAAACCACAAATGCTTGCTCCCCATACAAATCTTATTGTACTATAGTAACAGGATTTTGTTTAGATAGCATTACTGCATCATATTTGGTTTCCTTTTTTACTTTTCTCTCACAAATCTGTCAATTTGATATATGGGACACAGTTTTTTCAAACTATAAAAAAGAAGCATAGTTGCTAACATGAATTAGTGAACTAGTTCTCTTTTTTACTTTTACAACTGAATTACCTTTCCTACAACATTTCCCTTCAAAGCCATCCATTTGCCAACATCTCAGTTGGCCATACTCCGGGGCATCCTTACTGTGGGGCATCCTTTGCAATGAGGGGCGTATAGGAAACAAATTGCATCATGCTTGGGGTTGCTTTATTCACACACAGTGAATTTCCAATTTTTGAGTCTCTTCCTATTGGAAATTGTATACAGCGTATATGTAGAAAGTTATAACCGAAAAAAAATATTGTGCAGAAGATTGGCTGTAGCTGCCCAATAAATAAACTTGCACATGATATTAAAATCCACACACTGAATGGGAAATGTTAATCCACGTGAAGACTTTCTTTTTCAAAAGCGACCGGCTATTACAATGTTAGAGGAAAGTTTAACTGATCTATTGTATGAGATTCAAATATATTTGGTTATACAAAAGTTCTTGTACTTTGTTTTTAACATACACACATGCCTTGTAGCAGAGGTGGGTTCCTCCCGGTTCGGACCGGTTCGCTCGAACCGGTAGCAACCCGCTGGTGACATCACAGAGCCGGTTCGGTCAGTGCCGGTCCATGGACGCCGCCATCTTTTTTTTTTTTGAAAAAAAAATGGGGGGGGATTTTTTTCAATTTTTTTTCTTCTGCGCATATGCAGAAGCCGAGTTTCCAGCACTGCGCATGTGTCGCCATCTTGTTTTTGGCTTTTTTGGGGGGGGGGGCAATTTTTTGGATTTTTTGGCACTTTGCATGCGCGGGCCCATGAGGTGCGCCCACGCGGCGCGGGAGGAAGCGAACCGGCAGCGAGGTAAGTTAGAACCCACCCCTGCCTTGTAGCTAGCATATATTTTGAAAAAAATGTTCCCTTCTATCTGTGGAAGATGGGAGAAACCTCTAAAATATTAGCTGATGCTGGAAATGAGTCTGTTTATCAGTAAAGCAGCTACTGAAGGGGGTGTATTCCATATCTCCCATCCATCCTGTCTGTTGCCACCATGGTAATCTGATCCTTAGAAAGCACCACATCTGTTTACTGAAAACAGTGGTCTTTCACTGGCCTTTGTTGGGTATATACAGACACTTAATTTAGTAATTTATACAAAATCCACCATTCAGGGAAAGATTTTTGTGACCTTGGAGCAACAAAAAGGAACTTGCATTTCATTCAAAGAAAGAGGGTGGGTCTTGTTACAAACCCAAAACCAGTAAAACTTGTTCTTGAACAAGAATAGTTCACCACTGCTGACATTTAGCAGAAATTAAATATAATGGAATTCACGAAACTAAACTAAACTAAACTGCAAGTGAGATATGATGGGTGTGCTACAAAAAAAACTAAGCATGGTGGAAGACATCATACCGGAAATAGAGAAATGAATAGAGAAACAACTTTATTAAAGGCAGTTCCTGGTATTTTTAATTCTTCTCAAAACCTTTGCCATCTGGCAGCTACGTTGGCTGGAAAATATGGGATTGGTAATGGAACGCAACTGAGAGTGCACCAAATTTGGAAAAGGTGCAGTAACCATAAATAAGCAAATAAGAATTCCTCAACAGGATCTCTTCAAGCATTTCTCCTTGCAGCAATAGCCAATTATAAGTTCCTGGGAAACTGAAAAGCAAAATGTCATGGAAAAGTTCTTGTTTAATATTCGTCCCCAGCTAGTAGTACCTGGAATATATTCCCTGCAATTCTGGATTTGCTAGGGAGTGTAATGGTATGTGGAATGACCTTCGGATGTTGGGCGAAGAGATGCTTCCTAGGAAACGGTCCAATAAAAGGTAGTATAGCTCACAGCTGCATAAGTGGGCAGAGCAAGAAGCTCAGGAGGGACACTTCCTTAGTCATTGGGCTGTAAAGGTGACGCTGGGAGAATTGTACTTTCAGACTTGCAAGAGTCTGGCTTTACAATAATAAAGTAAAATTATTTTATTGGGCTGTGTTACTTGTCTGCTCTGCCTTTGCTAAATAGTTCAGAAAGCTGTGCCTCAATGATATATTTAAAACACATCCAATATCTTTAATATCGTTAATAGATTAGACCAGGGGTCCTCCAACCTGGCAACTTTAAGACTTGTGGACTTCAACTCCCAGAATTCTCCAGCCAGCATAGCTGGGTGGAGAATTCTGGGAGTTGAAGTCCACAAGTCTTAAAGTTGCCAAGTTTGAAGACCTCTGGATTAGACTTATTCTATCAGGCAAACTTCAAAGGACAAGTATAAACTGGGCTTCCCCTGTTTCTCTGCCAGTATGCTCAGTCATAAAGCGTTCCTGAATGGATACAGCATCTCCTTCACAATCGAACAGAGAAATCCAGCAAGATTCCTTCCATATGGCCAGTTTCTCTTTGCAAAAGAGTTGATAGCTGATCCACAGTTCAGCAGCTGACCTTGACACATGGCAGGAACCAATTAAGTGACCAGCAGGAGAACACACTAACCGGCATCAGACAGCTTCCTTATCCATGTCCAATGAGTAATCATTCCTTGTTGCAAGGAACATGATACTTAGTGATTCTAAAGAACCTAAGCAATTGCTATGAAGTACAGTTGCCAAACAAAAGGTACTTTTGCTCTACTGAATTTTGGGCCATGTCCAGCCGCAGGATGAAAGCTGTGGGGAGGAGAGAGAGCCAATGAGGTAAGACATAAGGTGAGGTGAGAATTCCCACCAAAGGGGAAAGACAGACTGCCTCACAGCTTGATACAGCATTAGTTTTTCTGGCTGCAAAGTAGCTCCAGGATATTTCTCTTGCACTGCAGTTGATGAGGAAGTAAACGGGCTCATCTGCCAGCAGAAACACCAACGTGGGATGATCACAAGACAGCAGAAATTCTGTGCATGGAGTTGCCCTGAGTTGGTGTCTAATCAAGCAAAAAGTAAACTCATATACTGTATTCCAGCAAGCCAAACAAACCAAAGCTGAAATTGCTTCTTTTCAAACATTTAATTTAAAAAAGGATGCACTTTTGACAGCATGCCCCTATACACACACCTATTTCATAGCATGGCTTTGCATTTTAATAATGTCTACTTGCAAGTAAGTGGTTATAAAAAAAAAATAGATACTGAATTTGGTAGAAGGCAATTACTTTTGCAAAGTAGTCACATACTACCAGATGCATTTTAGTTCAATCAGACTTATAACGAATGAGTACAGGATTGTAGCCCAATAAGCGAAACTCAGTCATAACTCCATTCAAGTTTCACAAGCTACCTGAATCCCTCTTCCTCAAAACTTGAGTTTAGCTAATCTCTCATATCGCAGGATCCAATCTGGGTCGGTCACCAGGACCAGAGGTTTTGTCTTCCGAGCTTTCGGACTCGTATATTCGCCTTCATTCGTGAATCTCTCATATCAGTCCTTCGACAAACAAAAAGAGTCATTCACCGAAGGGAATCCCTTTTCAGGAACTGACTAAAAACTACTTTTTGAGTACTGCTTAGTTTCCAAGGAGGAAAATAGAGAGTTGCACCTTCTCATGAGTTTGGTAATTCAGCACTATAAAGGAGAGCAGTCCAAAAAAGGAGGTACATTATATTGGTAGATTTTGGGGGGGGGGAAGGGGAGGGGGAGAAAGGCTGTCGTAGAAAAAATACACAAACATCTTCATATAAAAGCTCACTGTAACTCTCTGGGATGAAAGGGTTTTATTGAAGAAATACCTAGTGATGATTGCGTTACAGCATGCGTTATTGATTTTGGCTTGGGGGGGGGGAACCCTGTTTTTCAGCCTGACTGAGAATAAAGCAAAGAGAATTTGGAAAATAATTTTGTATTTTTTCATCATACTCAATTTAATATGGATTTGAATATTGGACTTTATTTAAGAATTACAAATGAGGGAAAGAAATGGAGTTGAAAAGTAAAAAAGAAAACAAAATCTTTCTCCAGTTGATCTAAAAACACAAAACACATTTGGCTTCTCCTTGATAGCCATTACCGCAACATTAATCATACATTATTGCTTCTACTTCAAAAAAATTCTAGGTTTGTTCAGCGAATCCTATTTTCACCCCATACTCATTGGGTTTGCACACACAATCAAATTTAAATTCAGAATTCCTTGGGGAATTCCTAACCCTATGAATTTGAAATTTGTTGCTGTAGGTGAATAATTTTAATACCAGGAAGTATGCCAACTAAATAGGTATGCAGAGAGATTCCTTGCAGAACAACTTCAATCAAAGTATTTATTCAGAAATGTCCTATACTGCAATGGCCCTCAACCTTTTGGGCACCCGGGACCGGTTCCATGGAGAAAAGTTTTTTCCCATGGACTGGGAGGGGTGTGTGGTTTTGTGGGCTGTCTGCATCCCACAGATGGGTCTTCGCTTGTTTGCGCAGACTGGTTTCTGGCATGCTGCAGACCGGGGATTGGGGATCCTGATCTACTGTACTGCCTGAGTCCTGGCCACTGAATTTAAGCTCAACCAGGCATTTGTAATTTCAGAATCGTTTTGTAAGAGCTTGCCCCAAAGTGTTATCTATCCATCTTGGTAGAAAATAGTTAGTCTCTGTTTTGCATCTATAGTCTCTATTTTGGCTTTATCTGTCCCGTGTTCCAATTTCACATACACGGGACAGATAAGCAAAGCAATTGGGGAAATCCTCTGGCTTTGGTGTCTTCCCACTTTTTGAATAACATAGCCAGAAGGAAATGATCTGCCAGTCAGGACAATGATGGAGGAGGGAGTAAGTTTCAACAGATGTCTGACTGGCCTCTCCTTTGACCCTGTCTGGGTGAAAGCAGGAAAGCATATCTGTCAAAACCGGGAAAGCTGCATCATCAATTGAAAGAGCCAGTTCCCTCAATCAGCTGTCTGGAGGGCTGGTCTTGATAGCAGGTTTAGCCTTCCTCCAGAAGAGTGTTAAACCTATATAAAAGCAAGTTTGCTGCTAGCTTTGGAGAGAACCACTCTTCTGCCTCAGTTTCCTTTTTCTTAGTCACTCAATTATCTGGTGGATTGAGGGATGCTGCTAAAAACTGATACAGCTGGCAGCTGTGCCCAGCTCTTTCCATCCAGAGGGCAAAAAAAAAAAAAAAGAATGGCAGCAAGCAAAAAGGCCCAGGATCCAAGGAGAAGGATGGTGCCATCACTCCATCACATCAACCTAAAGTGCCAATAGCACCAATCTGCTCTACCCTTCATGGGCCATCCGACTGGGCCATCATTGGAACAGTGGGTGAAACGTTTTGGATTTTAAGCACTGCTATGCACTGCTGTCAGTCTAAAAGTAAATGCACTGCTGTCAGTCTAAAAGTAAATATCACTACAAACCTCAAATAGCTAAAGTTGACAAGCTTGTCTCACTCATGGGATGAGAATGAGGTAAAATCAGCATCATGGACTCACCCTAAAATAAAAAAAAAGTTGCCAAAACATGTTCTTACTACAATTAGATGCAAGGGTGGGAAGGCCCTTATTTTTTTTTTCATCTTTATTGTGACCCATGAGCTTTATCCAAATGGTCTAAATGGTCGCTTTAAATCAGGACTCTCTAAACGTAGCCACATGGCTGGCTGAGGAATTCTGGGAGTTGAAGTCCACAAGTCTTAATGTTGCAAACTTTGGAGACTCCTGCTTTAAATTGAAAAGCCTTCGGAAGCTGCTCGGAAGGAGGTTTTTGATTGCAGAAGCGAAGTGACATTCTGGGTTAGCTGAACAACAAACTGGATAAAAGGAAGAATTCTTATATGGTTCTATGTTTTTGAAGTTTTGGGGTTTGTGCAATATGGGCTTTGTGTTTCTAAAAGGGTTTGGGTGATTCCCATTGTGGCTAAATGACTTTGGTCCTGTGTCGGGTCTTGAGTGTGGGGCTGCTTATTCTGATTCTACTACTGTGTTTTGTTAGCTGCCAAATCTTGCCATGGGGAAATTTCAAAATATCCCGTCTTGAATGGGTTTTCTAGGGAT